>JAQHUG010000112.1:3831580-3852146 GCA_028555095.1 Dicrostonyx torquatus
GTGTGTGTGTGTGTGTGTGTGTGTGTGTGTGTGTGTGTGTGTGAGAGAGAGAGAGAGAGAGAGAGAGAGAGAGAGAGAGAGAGAGAGAAAGAGTGCAAGGCAGGTGTGTTCACGCATGTGTGTGTATACTTTCACTATTATTTGGATAATATTCCAAGCCACTTTTTATAATTCCTAATTATCTACCATTTTTAAGGTATGAACACACCTAAAATCTCTAAACTTAAACATGTAAAAAGTGAGATTTTAAAAATCTACAAAGAAGGACTGGAGAGCTGCCACAGTGGCTAAGAGTACTTGTTGCTCTTGGAAAGGTTCCAGGTTCACTTTCCAGCACCCAATGGTAGTTCCCAACCATCTCTAACTTAAGTTTCAGGGGTTCTGATATCCTCTTCTGAACTCTGTGGGCACCAGGCATATACATGCTACACATACATACATGCAGGCAAAGGACTCATACACATAAAATAAATACAACTATAAAAGTTAACAAAACAAACATTTTGGAAATGAAGACTGAACTAGAAAGTAACACAGCAGCACATAAATTAATGTTCAATACAGAAAGTAAAGGAAGTCCATGTCTAAAACTCATGAAGAAGTTAAGAGAATTCACATGAAATGGCAAATAGTGAAAAAAAGCAAAAAGGTTTCAGCATGGTAGAGAGCAGGAGCCCAAAAAAAGCCAAACAAAGAGCAGTCAATCGGACGCAATATTCCAGGCAGATTTCCTCGAGATTCTGAACTAATTATTCATAAAGGACACTGTGTGCCACCAAATGCAGCTGAGAACAGCTGCTATCAAGAACTGACGAAGTCCTTAGACTTTCAGAACAGGGAAAACAAACATGTCACATACAAGGAAAAAAGGTTCAAACCAATGGTCGGCCATGCATGTCCAGACTAGGGTCCTGAATACTAGTCTGAAAACTTGTGGGTCAGAGTCCAGCTTCTATGAACCGTAAAGCTGCAAATCAGAGAATATAATATAATTCTTGGCTAATAGATGAGAACTCTGGATAAAACACTAATGACAGTTATTTGAAGGTTCTAAAAAGCAAGGACAAGCAAGAAGACTTGAAAGACAATTACACTTGGGAAAGGGGCAAACACCGGGAAGTGCTGCGTTTTGGGGGTCTTCTGCCGGTACTTTGTGAAATCACTGGGACAGCAATGGAAACCTACAATGCTGCTGTCTTCTGGAATCAAAGGATGGCATACGTGATTAACAAATTTTACAAAGGAGCTGGATGTGGGGGTAGGAGATCAACTGGGGACTGGGGACTAGAAGTGCTGGCTTCTACTTTTAAACTCTGACTAACTTTCAAATTATGTAAGCACAGGACAGGCTCCATGGGTCAGGCAATGACAATGACAGTAACACTTAAAGTGCACCCTGCGCACAGATTTTTACAGCAACTTTATCATAATGAGATAGGTTAGCAACTAGGAATGCTCTTCAGTGGGCAATGGAATACTTACTATTCAGTGCTAAAAGGAAGTGGGCAAGCATGGGAAGTCATGATGGAGTCTTAATACATAATTGGAGATGGTTGGAAAGATCAGTGGTTGCTAGGGATTAGAGGGAAGAGGGTTACCAGTGGCAAGGCAGGGAAACAGGTTTTCACTCTGATTGACACTAGTATGGTGTTCTGATACTTGGTCAAAATGGAAAAAGGGAAGAGCAACAGTGAATCTTAAGTAAGCAACATAGTTGGAGTAATAGCAACATGACTGCCTCAGCTTCTTAGGCTACAGACCTCATTTAAGGTGTTGGCGTGGCAGAGTGTGTTTGTGGATGCAGCGGGGATGCCAAAATTTTTGTATGTTCTGCACAATTTTGCTTTGAACTGAAAACGGCTCTTAAGTCAAGCACATAATTAAATAAAACCCAGGCCATGTAAAATAGCATTAAATATAAAATATTTAGGGCTAAGTTGATAAATTATGTACAAGAGGCACACTAAAAACTACCGCACAAATGCTGAGAAAAATCAAACAAGATAAGAAAGTGAGAGATAAATCATGCTCATTAATTGGAAGTCTCAACATCGTCAGGATAGAAATTTCCTCCAAATTAACCTAGAGATTTCATACAGTCCCAGTAAATTCCCTGCAGTCTTTCCTGCAGAGGTCAGCAGGCTGATTCAGTGTCATGGGGGAAGGCAAAGGCCTCACGGCAAGAGTTCTGAAGGGTCTAAAATGCTAGCTTACTTCAAGTTTAGAAGTTGGTCTGGTGCATTTCTCTGCATTTTCATAGACAATATCTGATCCCAAGATCAGATATTAAAAAGTTCATCTCTCTCAGCCTTCCCATCCCTAGGTGTTTATCTAAGATAAATTAAAACATAAATGCTCACAGCAACTTTATCTGAAACAGTGTAAAACAAGAAACAACCCAAATGTTCATTAACAGGTGACTAGACAAACTGCGATGTATATACATAAATTGCTACTCCACAATACAGATCAGAGTATAGAAATTTGCAACAACATGAATGAATCTCAAAATAATTATGTGAGTGAAAAAAGATAAAATAATTATGTAAGTGAAAAAATGATAAGCTACCATAAAGAAAACATGACAGCAATGACCTGGGGACAGAGCTGGAAAAAAGGAAGGGGAGACTCCTGGAGAGATGGGCATTTCCTTACTTTGTCTATGACAATAGTTTCAGAAGTATTTACACATCACAAAACTTAGACTTTAAACACATGGGATTTACTGTGCACAGGGTATACGTCATCAAGACTAAAAGGCAGGTTCCCAAATAAGTGCCAGGTGTGACCCAAACCTGCAACCCCAGAACTCAGGAGGTTGAGACAAGACCCTGGCTGGGAGGCCAGTTTGGGGTACATAATGCTAAGCTATCCCAAAAGGAATAAGAAGAGCACTACCAGCAACACTGAACCATGCAGACTTCAGCTGCTGTGCGACCCAAGAGGCACGGCTGCGAGTCTGAGTTTAGATAAATTAACTTCCTGCTGATACAAGCAACAAAACCAAAATCATCACTCAAGAGTGGAGTGCAACAAAACTCCAAGTATTCTACAGACTAATACTAACAGTGTCAAGAACATAACTAGGAATTATTAGATAAACAAAGAAATGCTTGTAAAGCCACCTGCACACTAAAGAAAAGGCAGCGAGAGCCAAACTGAGATGATCAGGAGGCTATCTCTCACTATGTTGAAAACATAACTGATATTCACAGGCAATCTCAGACAAGGAAACGGAATCACCAAAGCAAGTCAGATGATAATTCAAGAAGTGGGGCTCGGGAGACAGCTTAGTGGGTAAAGTGACCACCATGCATATATGTGCATATGTAATCCCAGCATTGGGGAGGGGGAGACAGACAAAGTCCAGAGTTTGCTGGCCAACTATTCTTGTTTAATAAGTTTCAGAACAATGAGATTATTGTGTCAAAAGGAGGTTTATATAGTTCCTGAGGACGACACCTGAGATTGTCCTCTGGCCATCACACATTTGTGCACATGCTTGTCTGCTATTACATACATATGTGCACCTGGACACATATGAATACACACCTGAACAAACATTAAAATAGAACTGGAAAATACTGACCCTAAGTTAAAAATTAGCTATATATTGCTGCAGAAGTCAATGACCTTAAATATAGATTAACATATCATTACTACATCTGAAGAACAGAAAGAATAAATTCTGTATAAATGAGTAGCCTACCAATAATGCATAGAACCATGTTAAGAAGTCTAACCCAGGAAATAGAGGCAAGCAAATCTTTGAGTTCAATACAAGCCAGGGATACATAGGGGGAGCCTATCTCAAATAAAACAAAACAAGAAGTCTAACCCTGGGGCTGCTGTGATGGCTCAGTAGTTAAAAGTGTGTATTGCTCTCACAGAGGACCTGAATTTGGTTCCAGAACTCACATCATGTAGCTTACAACCGCTTGTGACTCCAGCTACAGGGGATCTAATGTCTTTGGCGTTTACAGGCACCTGTACTCCTTCCTGTGCACATATGCCAACATAGACACATACACATAATAAAAAATAAATCATAAAAGATGAAGTCTAACATATGTTTGAGGTCTCAGAAAGAGATGACAGAAAAGAGCAGAAAAAGTATATGTTTCCAAGCATAAAGGGAGGAAACCGCAGACAAATTGCTCAGATCCAAATATGAAGTCTCGAGAGTAATGGCAACAACAAAAATTCTACAAAATTACAATACTTGGACCCATGAAACAGCAATGCGAACAACACATGGCTTCTTATAGAAATAGTGGACATTAACAGGTAGAAAAGAAGAGCCTGCCGATACAGACATCTATATTCATCGCAGCTGTTTAAAACCCAAGACTGTTTTGAGAAGTGGATGATTCTAGATCTAAGCCAGGGAACACACAAGATTAGCCTGCAGCATCCTGACATAGTTAGCAAGAGGCCTATGTTGATAGTGTCTGGGACTAAAGAATAAATGTGACAAGGCTCCTTCTGCTGAAGGGCAGGGTAGATGAGTTCCAATAAAGATAAGAACTGAAATGCTTGATACCCATTAAGGAGGTTTAAAACAACTAGTTTATAATGCACAAAACTGAGCAAATGAAGGAGACACACATTTATTTGAATTTTTAACTACATAAGCTATACCAACTATATAAACAAAAATGTCATTATAAAAGCTTTCAACTGAAAGTGAAGAGTTACTTTGGGGGGAGGCAGTGGTTATGATTCAGGGGCAGCAAAAAACCTGCAGAACTTTGACCTTAGTCCTAAACCTCTAAGGCCACTTTCAAAACAGGTGTGGGAACCCTACGCATTTAAAATTCTGAATCGGCCACGTGTGGTGGTCCATGCCTTTAATCCCAGCAGAGGCAAAAGCAGGAGGGTCAACATGAGTTTGAGGCCAGTTGGTTTACACGAGAGCTCCAGGACAGCCAGGGGGACATAGAGATCCTGTCTCAAAAAATAAACAAACAGACACTGAACATCCCACTGTCTTATCTGGGTTATAGAAACTGGGTCTCTAACCAAAAGAAAAAAAAAAACCTTTCTAAAAGATAAAGTCTGGAGATTTATATGGCTTCTACATGTCTGCTACTGTAAACAATTTTAAACAGTTCTAAAGTAGAACTGCTTGAAGAAATCTCACTAAACAATGTAGAATTTTACATCAGAGCTTAATAAATATGAAGAGTTCAAAAAATTACAGAATTGATGATGGACAGCAGTCTGAGCTCACATCCCTGAGTTTGTTATAGAGGACACCCTCATTATGCTCCTCAACTCTTTGAATGTTCCTGTTGATGTTGCTATTATATAACTCTTATTAAAGATCAATCAAGTTCACAGTGCCCTTTCTGTCTCAGGCCACAAAAATGATTCTACTGGTTAAGTAGT
The DNA here is from genome assembly GCA_028555095.1 of Dicrostonyx torquatus. Lineage (NCBI taxonomy): Eukaryota > Metazoa > Chordata > Mammalia > Rodentia > Cricetidae > Dicrostonyx > Dicrostonyx torquatus. The sequence goes on from JAQHUG010000112.1 coordinate 3,836,972, forward strand.
TAAAAACTAGTAATTTTAAATTCATATAATAATGAGTTAGTCAACTGTTTAAACAAAGTATGCACAAATATTTAAAACTTTGCTAAATTGGATCTGGACAGAGCCACCCCTATTTCCTGTTTTTCATTAGATTTAATGAACTGCTTACGTTTTAATCATAGCAATGACTAAAAATCTAGCTTTTGAAAAGATATGACATCATCAGAAATTAGGTATGACCTAATGCTAACTAAACCTATAAAGCATGGTGAGTGAGCCCCACACAAGTGTCTGGAAGATGTTAAGCTGTGCTTTCCATTGAGTTTAAAATTCTTAGGGCAACCTTCCACATTCACTGTACCATCTACAGCACCAGCACAGAGCGGGAAATCCTAAGACCAGACCACTGTATTCCTGGTCCTGCATTATCAGTTACTTTTACAAACATTTTGATGATAATAAACTATTTTTCTTAAAACAATATTTTATTGCATCATAGACCAAATAAGCTTTAAAGAAAATGTCAGAGTGAATTTCATTCTATATAGTGACCATTAGTAGCCACATTTAGTATTCAATGGATTAGAAGGCATAAAACAGGAAGAATGCTAGGGACTGGCAAGATGCTCAAAGGTTAAAAGCACTTGCTACTCTTACAGAAGACCTGAGTTTGGTTCCCAGAACTGATCATGGTGGCTCATAACCACTCTTAACTCCAGTTCCAAGGGATGTGACAACCTCTTCTGATGTGAGATCCCCCTTTTTTTTTGTGAATACCATTGGTTAATAAAGAACACCGGCAGGGCTGTATTTGCCCTAGCAATGCCACTGCTTAGGTTTTTAAGAAGCACTTAGCATTTTCAAGAAGCAGTCCTGATCAGAAAAGGGTTACAGATACATAATAAAGACAAATTCAGACGGAAAAGACTTCTAAGTGAGTTACATTCTTGGATAAATGTACATAGGCTTGGAAAAGAGAAGAAAAAGAAAATAGAGAGTTATAAAAAGAAATAGCTTTTTTAAAAAATAAAAAAATTAATAGAGTAAGAAAAATAAGCCACATAAAGATGGAATATACACAGAGAGTCTAGATTATGTATATTATTGTGTTTTCTTTGAATTTTTTGACTGTGAAGGAGCTAAGTAACCAACATATATACTTTAAAGGTATCTTGTCTTCAAAATTTGAGTCTGGGAATATGTTGCTTTGGAAAAGAGATTTTGCTTGTATTTCTACAGAAGATGAGAACCTGTGGATTAATTCCAGACTAATGTGATTTGATGGACCAAGATCCCCTGAAAGGTTGCCCTAAACACCCCCAAAACTACTTCGCCCAACAAAAAGCAGGAAGCAGTTTGGAGAGAACTACATCCAAATTCCCAAATATTGTTTATAAATGTTTGTTTATATTTAAAGGGGAATATGATATAGATGTGATTAATTTGCATCAGTATGGATCTTGGTCTACTGCTGTATATTTCTGCTCTTGATTAAGGTATCATCATTGTGTAGTTCACTTAAAAATATAATGTATAATGAAGAAACATAGGTTAATAGAAAATCATCTATAATAGTCAAGCGTTAGTTAGGTTTTCTAGAAATATAGAGATATATTTCGGTTTGATAGGTATTCTTCAAATCTTTCAGAGACCTTCAGAATATGGCATTTAAAATGTTTTAAGAACTTAACTTTTCATGAAAGTGAGACACATCTATTCCTGGCAGTACCAATAACTTCAAGAGGAAGAAGAGGCTCCTTATGGAGTTTGCTAGCCATTTGGGTAAGAAACTGCTTTTTCCTGGACTGCTTGATGCTATGCTGTATGAACTGGACATGGAGAACTCACAGAGAAATGACTGCTGTACTTGCCTAAAAGTGAGGCAGTCCTTCAGGGTTCCTGCTTCATGAAAGAGTCTGCCAGACATTCTGCAGGACACAGAAGAAAGTGACTACAAACTGCCAATATAGCAGAACTGTCTTTGAAATTTCCTTCTTCATGGAAAAGTCTGCTATATCTATGGGCCTATCGGTTGAAGATGAATGCTCCAATGTTGCAGAAGAACTTTGGGCAGCAAGATGTCTCTGTCAATTCTAGAGTTTTGGAAGTTGCTTACAATGCACTTCCTTTTTACTTACGTAATATATTCTTCTAGAGTCTTTGATGGAATTGAAGAATAGATAGTTATAATATAGTTTTCCTTAGTTATGATAAAAGAAAAATATTTATATTGCAAATATTTATATTGTAACTGTAATTCTTGCTTGATACCTGTTTTGTTATATATAATTTTACAAAGTTAAAGCCTTTTTTATTTAAACAGAAAAGGGAGGTGATGCGGGATTCCTCTCTGTATATTGTGAGTACCATTGGTTAATAAAAAAACTGGCTTGGCGTGGTAGGATAGAGTAGAGCTTAGAGCTAGGCAAGAAAAACTAAAGTGAAGGCTGGGAGAAAGGAGGGCGGAGCCTAGAGAAGCCATTTAGCCCCGCCAGAGACAGATGCCAGATCAAACTTTACCCAGTAAGCCACAGACATGTGGCAATACACAGATTAATAGAAATGGGTTAAATTAAGATGTAAGAGTTAGCCAATAAGGAATACTACATAGCAGAAAAAAATGACGACAGCTTGAATTTTGCAGGAAAATGGATGGAACTAGAAAACATTATTTTGAGTGAGGTAACCCACACACAGAAAGACAATTGTCACATGTACTCACTCATAGGTGGTTTTTAAACATAAAGCAAAGAAAGCCAGCCTACAAACCATAATCACAGAGAACTAAGACAACATTGAGGACGCTAAGAGAGACTTACATAGACCTAATATACATGGGAAAGTATAAAAAGACAAGATCTCCTGAGTAAATTGGGAGCATAGGAACATTGGGGGAGGGCTAAAGGGGGAGGGGAGAGGAAGGGAGCAGAGAAAAATGTAGAGCCCAATAAATATCAATAAAGAAAAAAAACATGTAAAATAAAAAAAGAGTTAGCCAATGAGAAGCTAGAGCAAATGGGCCAAGCAGTGAATTAATACAGGTTTTATGTGGTTATTTCGGGCCTGAGCAACCAGGAACAAACAAACGGCCTCCTACAACACTCTTCTCACCTCTGAGGATATCAGGCACACACACCTGTGAAGTACATACATACATGCAGGCAAAACATCCACACACATAAAATAAATAAATTAAAAAAAAAAGGCTAGGAATACTAAGGCACTAAGCAAGATGATGACAGAGAAACCATGTCTCTGGAAAAGAAAAAAAAAAGGAGGAGGAAGAAAAAGAAGACGATAATGATGATGATGACAATGAAAGAGAAGGAGTTAGGGTTGAAAGAAATGATATCAGACCAGCAAAGGACAAGCAAGTTCAGCTCAGCCCTGATTTTAGGAGCCAAGAGAGTTGGAACAGATAGCATCATGATTCTTCTAGCCCAACTTGAAATGAGCTAAAGAAAAAGACCATGTCAGATAATTCTGGACTTCACTGCTGCTCTCCTGAAATCCAGAATTCACACAGGAGAGTTTGAATGGCACCTGTCCATATACACATTATATGGGTAGGTTACATTTGGAAAACATGTGAAAAGCAACCTGAAGAAGAAGATGAAGCAAGCAGACAGGCTCTGGGGTCCTCTGAACCAACATTCAGGTCATTCAAATTAAACAAGAAGAGATAGCTTGATTTTCAGAATGGCTGTACACCCCCAGTTGTACTTATACTCATTCACTGTAAGATTAAAAATAAAACCTCGCCGGGAGTTGGTAGCACACGCCTTTAATCCCAGCACTTGGGAGGCAGAGGCAGGTGGATCTCTGTGAGTTCAAGGCCAGCCTAGTTTACAATAGCTAGTTCCAGGATAGGCTCCAAAACTACAGAGAAACCCTGTCTCAAAAAACAAACAAACAAACAAACAAAAAAACCCTCATGCTGTTACATAAGCCTCAATTTGTACATGGATCTCCCATTCAAAAATCGTGTGATCTTAAACAGTCAGGTAACTCCTCTGTCTGTACCTCTGTTTGGGTTTTCAGCTTCATTTTTCACCTAAAAGGAAGATGATACAAACCTCAGAGGACCATTGAGAACTGCAAAGATGTCCTTGAAGCAATAAGTACAGAGAACAGTAAATGTTGCCCAGAAACCCATTCACAGTGCCTGTAGCAAGTGCCTCACCTATTTGAAATGGGATATCAAGCCTCTCAATTAAACACTGTCTGAAGACACTGAAAACCAGTTTTGTTTTTTTTCTTTTTCTTTTCATTTTTGTTTTATTTTGTTTTTCAAGACAGGATTTCTCAGTAGCTATGGAGACAGTCCTGGAACTTACTCAAACTCACAGAGATCCACCTGCCCCTGCTTCGCAAGCTCTGGGATTAAAGGTGTGCACCACCACCGCCCAGCAGACCAAAGGCTTATTTAAAACAAACTACTAGATAACAAATTTTGGCTTATACCACAGTTTTGTGACATATTTCCTTTTTGGTCTGGTCATGAACTAAAATTTGCTATGAATCCAAGACCTTATCTCATTGCCCGAATGGTGGGATTACAGCCATGCCACCATGACCAGCTTCTGTGTTGTGCCAGGTACTGAATACAGAACTTTGTACATGCCAAGCCAAATATTCTACCAACTAACCTGCACCCCAACCCGAGACACAGCATTTCTTTTAGCAGATGGGTTACAAGGCCTTGGTCATTGGGGGTCATATCACATTGCAAACACAAAGAAGGGAAAAGCTAGAATTGTTTCCTTATAATACCACCACCAGCAGCTTATTTTAACTATACTAGAAACCAAGAAATAAGCTACTGAGGGTACTCAGTTTTCTGCTTCACTTAGTATGAAGAGAACTGGACTCAGGTAAATAAGGCCAAAAGTACTGTCTTATAAGATTCCATATCCCAATTTGTAATAAAATATATAAAAGTAGTATCTTTTAAAAGACAAACAAAAATACAACACACAAATCTCTAAAATGTGCCAGTGGATCTCATGATGAAAAATGATGCTGAAGTAAAAAAATATTAAAAGAACAGGACCAACAAGATGGTTCAGTGGGTAAAGGTGCTTGCCACCGCTCTGGGTAACATAAGTTTAATCACTGGAACCCACATGGTGGAAGAAGAGAAGAGACTCCCAGAGTGTGTCTCTGACCTTCACACTTCCCCTCCTCCCCTATACATACAAAATTTTAAAAATTGTAAAGACAATAAGCAATAAAAGAATTAATAGTCACTGTATGTTGTATATTTAATTCACAAATATTCTAAAATAAGTTTTCATTAAAGACACATCCAGCATGAATAAGTAACTGAGGAATTAAGTTAGGTTTTTGGATTTTTGGTGGTGGTGGTGGTTTGTTTGTTTGTTTGTTTTGGTTTTATGAGACAGAGTTTAGGTTAAAAGCACTGGCTTCTAGCTGCTCTTCTAGAGGTCCTGAGTTCAATTCCCAGCAACCACATGGTAGCTCACAACCATCTATAATGAGGTTTGGTGCCCTCTTCTGGTGAGCAGGCACACATGCAGACAGAACACAGTATATATAATAAATAAATAAATCTTTAAAAAATGTTGACTAATCAATAAACCGATTACGAGGCATTTTGAAAAAAATACACACAAAAAGATGAGGATTTTATTATTTTTATTATGTTACTCTCCAAATTCTTTAGGAAAAACCCTGACACCCAGACCAACTACTATCATAAAAGAGCAATTCTTTAACTATGGTATATAAGAAAGTAAAATGATTTCATATTCCAATCTGTAATAAAACAAAGCTCAAGTTAATATGCTTCCATAGACATTCGATGCTATTTGTAATACATCCCACCTAATCTCAAATTCCAGTCTTCCCTACTCTCGCCTTCCTACTCAAGTTATTCAAGTGACTTAAGGTTTCTGAGAAATCCCTAAGGTCAGAAGGGAGAAAAAAGGAATGTTGAAAAGAGCCATGGGGTGTGATCCAGCTGGAAAGGAGTTCCCTAGGAAGGCAGAGAGGGAACAGTAGGCTCCTAGCTTCTCCAATGTTCTTCTATCGTTTTCTCTCTTGACCCTAACAAAACATCACCTAATATACTGAGGTAAATAGTCACATAACAAGCAAAGAGAAAGCTAAGAGCTCTGCTTACATATTTATACCCGTGTGAAAGAAAGAAGTCATGATTTCCCTCAAATCAAAGTACAATTGCCTTTTCATGAAATAACTCACAAATAGGATGATGAATTCAAGCAACATAAACTCAAAGTGCCTTTTAAAACTCTAGAGCAGGTCTGAGAGAGTCGTCCACCAACTCCACCAAGTAATACGCTATCCAGTGTCCACTCTCATGTTCCAAAGACTGGCCGGCACCACGCCTTCCACTCTGGGAATAGCCACTGCGATCCCACAGGCATCCTGCCAAGTCCTCCTCTGGTTCACAGAACCAGCTCCTGGTACAGCACCTGGGGAGCACAGCTCCACTAGCTAATGGGGAAAGCACAGGCCTGGGCAGCGGAGAAAAGGCTACAGAAATGAGCAGACAGTGTAGTGAAGACCCTGAATTTGAATTCGGGTAATTTCTAGTTTTGCCTTCCTTTCCCTTCATAGACATTCATTTAAGGCAACAGCAAGATGCTTCCAATTCTATCACCTTAGAAACAGGGGCCTTACCTGCACTCATTGTTACTCCAGCAAAGAGAAGATTGGATTCCAATTAAAAAGTAATTTCGAAAGGAACTTGAGAACACTGGAGAGTGTACTATCCTTTTGGGAAAGGATGACAATATTGTTAACATAATATTTTAAATATACAGCACTATCTACCTTCCCTCCAGTGATAGAAATGTTCAAGATAGCTCTTCAGTGCTATGATCTTAACTTTATGACAAGATATTCTTCTAAACCTAGCCATGCAAGCATGCATGACAAAGAAAAAGATACGCTGTCTAGAGGAGGGAGGGGAGTTCACTATATTTGTATAAAGTATGTTCAAAGTATATTACATTTCTATAAAGACATTCGTGTGAAGCCCAGTACCACATACAATGAATATGTGCCAACTAAAGATACTATTTTAAAAAAAAGGGGATGAGCACATGGTTTTTGGAATGGACTTGTCACTTCACAAAAGACTCCGGCACTTGTCATTCAGTGGAGAGCATTTTTGGCTTCACTTTAAATCCCTTTTGAAAAAACTGAGTAACAGCCCGGGGTTGGGGGTGGTAGCATCACATTTAATCCCAGCACTTGGATTGCAGAGGCAGACGAGTCTCTGTGAGCTCAAGGTCAGCCTGGTCTACAAGAGCCAGTTCCAGGACAGGTTCCAAAGCTACAAAGAAACCCTGTCTTGAAAACAAAACAAAACAAAAAACACAAACTGAGTGACAGTTTTTCTCAGGTGTCTGTCTACTGTAAAATGTGCGATGCCCAGGGGTGCTCTGGGACAGTTTACGACTCAGCTGCATCACTAATAAAGCTGCTGCTGCCAGGCTTGCAGTCCCCTAACCAGTGCTGCATGGAGAACTCCGTGACAGTGGAAGCCCCAGTTCTCATCTACAATGATGGCTTTCCACTGGAGGCTTGAAATTGGCAATTGGATAGGGTGGGAGAAATCACAAACCACAGAAACACCAACTCCTACGCTGACTATGAAAACTGCAAGATATGTATAGAATACTGAAAATGTAGAATACCTGAAGTGCACTGTGTATCCACAGCTGCCCCACTGAGGAACCAGTCTTTCAGCATTCAGAGACTGGAGCTGATAGAGAATCACTCACTCACGCCATAACAAGTAAGTGAGTTCACCTTTGTCCTCCTCACTAACATACAAGGCATCAAACAGACTCAGGCCAAAATGACCCATTCTGTCAGCACCAATAGTGGTATGTTACAGACCTGAGAGCTCAGGAAAACTTAACTGAATTAAACAAACTTAAATATCTTTCCATGTCCAGCAAACAGTGGACACACAGAGCTAACTGTCTGAGCCACACGTTTCCTTCTAATTATCTACTGTGGCAGCTTTTAGGGCCACAGTTCTCCAGAAATCAACAGCAAATTGTAAATACAAATTATGGGGTTTGGAGAGATGTCTCATTGGTTAAGAGCAGTTGCTGTTCTTGCAGATGGTCTGGGTTTGGTTTCCAGTGTCCACATGGTGGCTCATAACCATTTCTACTACTAATTCCAGGGAAACTGACACCCTCTTCTAACCTCTGTAGACACCAGGCATGTATATCCTACACATACATACACACATGTAGGCAAAATACCATACACATAAAATAAAATTAAAAATATTTAAAGATACAAACTATGAATATATGCAATATTCACTATTGACAGGAATTTCTTTGAGCTCCTAGCTATCCCTGAAGAGTTTATATACGGTATATTGTTTGTGTTTTAATAAATAAGCTTGCCTGAAGATCAGTGCAAAGCAGCCAGACAATGGTGGCACACAACTTTAATTCCAGAACTAAAGAGGAATATAAAATGGGAGGAAACAGGTCTCAGCTCAGTGTCAATCTGAGGATTTGTAAAGGCAAGATCATCCACTTTTGGTCTGCGGCAGAGGTAAGAGCCAGTGGCTGATTGCTTTGCTTCTCTGATCTTCAGATTGAACCCCAAAATCTGTCTTTGGGCTTCCATTGTTCATGCTACAGGTTTACATAACCTGCTTCTTGTAAAACTGATGGTTCCAAGGAAATGCTCAACATCCTTAGTCATCAGAGAAATGCAAATCAAAACAACTCTGAGATTCCATTTTACACCTGTAAGAATGGCCAAGATCAAAAACACTGATGACAACTTATGCTGGAGAGGGTGTGGGGAAAGGGAACACTTCTGCATTGCTGGTGGGAGTGCAAGCTGGTACAGCCCCTTTGGATGTCAGTGTGGAGATTTCTTAGAAAATTAGGAAACAACCTTCCTCAAGACCCAATAATACCACTTTTAGATATATATCCAAAGGATGCTCAATCGTGCCACAAGGACATGTGCTCAACTATGTTCATAGCAGCTTTGTTTGTCATAGCCAGAACGTGGAAACAACCTAAATGCCGCTCGACCAAAGAATGGATAAAGAAATTGTGGTACATTTACACAATGGAGTACTTACTACACAGCAGAAAAAAATAACGACAGCTTGAATTTTGCAGGAAAAAGGAAGGAACTAGAAAAAATTATTTTGAGTGAGGTAACCCACACACAGAAAGACAATTGTCACATGTACTCACTCATAGGTGGTTTTTAAACATAAAACAAAGGAAGCCAGCCTACAAACCATAATCAGAGAACTTAGACAACAATGAGGACACTAAGAGAGACTTACATAGACCTAATATACATGAAAAAGTATAAAAAGACAAGATCTGAGTAAATTGGGAGCATAGGGACATTGGGGGAGGGTTGAAGGGGGGAGGGGAGAGGCAGGGAGGGGAGCAGAGAAAAATGTAGAGCTCAATAAATATCAATAAAGAAAAAAATGTAAAAAAAGAAAACCCGATGGTTCCTTCTGCTTACTCAGTTTCCAATTCCCCATTAAGTCTTTATTTCAGCAACAGAATCAGTTACTAGATTCACTTGCTAGATGACAGTTCAAGTCTAGCAACTGCTTTGGGACATGGCACTATGCATGCATGCTATGTTAACATTTTAGTTACAAAAAGGATTTATAAAACATAATTTAAAATACAGTACTATTTGTCATAAATTACCCTATATATACAACTGATTGTTACAGAATATTTTTGCTGATATTTGCCAAGCTTTTACTTAGAGATCCAGATGGTAACTATCATAGGCTTATGGGATACTCAGTATCTGTTCCGCCTCCTCCTGGCTGCCACAGACAAAATGTACACAAACAAACAGAGCTGGGCTCCAATAAAGTTCAATCTATAGAACCAGGCACACTCTGCTGACCTCTGACTGAAATGGAAGCAAAATTAAGGATGGTGTATGTCAGCGTTCCACTTGAGGTAAATGATGTTAACAGTGTCTTTGCTGCAGAATGCCGAAAGGAAATTCCTTGTAACTTACAACCAAATAGCTGCAGAAAGGAGACCAATATGCATTTTCAATATTTTCACCATCACTTTCTCAAATCATGACAACCAGTAAAGCAATAATCAAGCTATGATGTGGAGCACTTGCTCACTTCTGTGATGCAAATCCTTCCACTGTAGCCAGTTTCAACCTGAGGTAAGATGAGCAATTAAGAGCAGACAGTTATGGAGCATTCTTACCAAACAGTAGGGCAAGCTTAAGTAAAAAAGAACTAACATGTGATTGATTTTAAGTATCTTGCTTTTAGTGTAACTTATTTAAGTTTATATGATTTTTAATGAACAATGTGTTTTACAACCAACCCACACACTTCCTGAAATCTTGATGGTGGTATTCTTATGGAATAGAGAGCCTTTGTATATGAGTGGGAACCAGCTTCTGCAGACTACGAGCCCCATATGCCAGAATCAAGACAATCTAAACATCAGTAACTGTGCTGTACTGACACCCACCAAATTTCTTTTTCCTTTTTCTTTTCATTTTATTTTTTGAGATAGGGTATCTTTATGTAGCCCAGGTATACTGAAGGTTACTATTATTGCAGCATCCTAATGGGTGTGTTTTGCGTGGTGTTCTTTATCTCATAAATTGGTGGTGGTTCTAAAACCTTCTTCAAATGCTAGGTTCAGCGATTTAGTGACCAGGTCAGCCTTGAAATCAAGAGCGCTGCCTCCCTCTGTCTCTTGAGTGCTGGAATTAAAGAAATGTGGCGGTGGTAGTGCACACCTTTAATCCCACCACTCAGGAGGCAGAGGCAGGCGGATCTCTGTGAGTTCGAAGCCAGCCTGGTCTACAAGAGCTAGCTAGCTCCAGGACAGGCTCCAAAGCTACAGAGAAACCCTGTCTCGAAAAACAAAAACAAACAAACAAAAAAAAAAGAATGTGTCATCATAACCATCATAACCAGCTCCCATTAAATGTCTTCAAATCCATAGATTAGAATGATTAAAAAACAACCACGACTAGTTGGTGATTACCTGCAAAAAGCTAAGGAATCATCTTTCTATGGGTAAAAACAATGATTGAACAGAAAACCACTTACTAATTCTTTTGTAAACAAACCCCCACCAGGTCCAGAGTGCACAAAAGGAAGTTCTCTTTATAGAAGCACTTCGAACAATAAAGGACTGGGCTGCCATTACTTGTAACCTGTACTGACTTAATGATTGGATGGATGTCTGTTGAAATCACACCCCCAACTATAAGACAGCCTCCACTATATCGCTGAACCTAACATTTGAAGAAGGTTTTAGAACCACCGCCAATTTATGAGATACAGAACACCACGCAAAACACACCCATTAGGATGCTGCAAGTAAACTGCAGACTGTGAAAACCCACGTAAGGCAAAAATCCAGATTCTGCTGCAAATATGTAGACCCAAATGGGAAAGAGAGACAGGGGAGGGGATAGGAGGAAGGAGAAAAAAAAAAAACAAACTCAACACAATATAGAGATACTAAGAGTTTGATTGAAACAGACAGTAAAAATACACCCACATTGACAGCACTTCTGATAAAGGAGTGTTACCTGATGGTTTTTTTAGTGTTTAATTTTAATGCTACTGTAATACTGCTAATGCAGTTCTTATCTTTTTTAGAATTTATGCTTAAAATTTACCATGAAAGCCTGGCATGCTGGCATACATCTGCAATCCCAGCACTTAGGAGATGGAGGCAATAAGATCAGCTATTCAAAGGCCAGTTATGCTATATGGGGCTGCATCTCAAAAAAAAAAGTCTTAAATCAGTTAGGCAGTGGTGGCTCACCTTTAATCCCAGCACTTAGGAGGCAGAAACAGGTAGATTTCTGAGTCTGAGCCCAGCCTGGTCTACAGAGTGAGTTCTAGGACAGCCAGAGCTACACAGAGAAACTATCTTGAAAACCTGGGGGAGGGGTTGTTAAATTATGATGAAAGAATATGATGCTAGAGGTTTTCTTTAAGACAGCCTGTATAAAGAAGAATGAATGAGAGTGTAATGAACATAACTGACTATGAACTACCTGTGGAGCTGACTGACAGACACGGAAAGCTAATTATTCAAATCCTTTTACTTTTGTATTTGGAATTTTAAATATACTAAAATGCTTCAATCCTTCTCAATGAGAATGAGTCAAATATACACCAGGCCTCTAGCAATGACCTCTGATAGTTCCTCCGAACTTCCTTCCTAACAATGCCCCTTCCTATCCTGTTCCATTCATATTGACCCCCTCGTGGTTCCCCACACACTAGCCTCTTAGAGTCTTGCCTCTTGTCACTTCCCGAGATAACTTACCTCTCCTTTAAGTCTATGCTCAATGAATCTTTCACAATATTCCATGACAACATAATTTAAAATTTTAAAATCTATTTATTTTATTAAGTGTTGTGCCTTCATGTATGTAAATATATGTGTATGTATGTGCATATATGCACAACATACGTGCCTGGTGCCCTTGCAGGTCAGAAAAGGGTGTCCGATCTGCTGAAACTAAAGTTATGGATGATTGTGAACCACCTTGTGGATACTGGGAACTGAACCCAGGTTCTCTGCATGAGCAACACATGCTGCTAACTACTGAGCCATCTCCCCAGCCCCCAATGTAATTTTAATGAACTCTAGTCTCACATATCTTTTTTCCTTTTTCTTTACATGTTCTACCTTTTTCCTACTGCATTTATTGTAAATATGCTATATAATTTATTTGTTATATGCTTATTATTTCCTGTTTGTTCCACCCATTAAAGTGTAAACACAAAAGTGGGGATTTTTTATGTTTTTGTACGAACTACTTTCGTATTTTCTGAGGTTTGCGACAGTGTTTGATACATAAAATCAGAAAACAAAAACAAAAATATGCTGTATGACCCCAGTTTAAAAAAAGAGAGAGAGAGAATAAACACCTCTTCTTCAGCTGTACAAAAGAATACCTGAGGCAGATAGGCTTTGTAAAGAAGAGGCTTGCTCGGTTCACAGTTCTAGAGGGTCAGGTTCCAGATAAGGCACGGGTGGAGAAGAACCTGGGGTACTTGTTCTGACTCTGCTGAGTATCCTAATAGCAGCTGATGTCACAACAGCAGGAGCCCATGTGGGAGGAAGCTATTCTATCTTTATGTTCTGAGATAGCATCTCACATTGTAGTTCAGCCTAGCATCAAAATCATGATTCTGCTTCCTCATCCTCCTGGGTGGTGAGATGTAGGTGTGGAATACCAAGCCCAGAAGAGAGTTACATCTTGAAACAGGAGGCCATAGTTGGATTCAGCAGCCAGCTTCATTCCTAACAACTCACTCAGAAGAGCTTAAGTTCCCAAGAGAGCTAACTCAGTTCCTTCTGAGGGCAGGGCCCCAAATGAACTAAAGAACTCTCACTAGCCCCATCTCTTAGGATCCCGCATCACTACACTGGGAACCAAGCTTTCAACCCATAAACCTTTTGTGTATGGGGGAAGCGGGGGGAGACACATTCAAACCACAGTCTACCATAGGATGAATACGTGCAAAGTACCCCAAGACACTTCACTGACATAGAAGTCTGGGGAAACTGGGAACTAAAACCTCAAAGTTAAACTTTTTTCCCCAATCAGGGTCTTATTGTATAGCCTTAGCTGTTTCAGAATTCACTCTGTAGACCAGGCTGGCCTCAAACTCACAGAGATCAGTCTGCCTCTGCCTCCCCAGTGCTGGTATCAAAGACTTGAGCCACCACTATCTCTAAATATTACAAAATAAACTGCAAGGCTGGTTTGTGTTATCATGTGTGTTAGCATCAGGCTTAGTTTTATGTGTGCTGTGGATTCTGCCTCCCACAAATTGACAAGAGGAGTTTTTCATCACTCCAGAAAGACAATCAGAAGATTTGTATCTTTAATACACACACACACCTCACTGAGGACAGAAAACACTGAGTGCTGCTGCTGACTGAACAACTCGCCCTGCGCTAGCTGAAGGGAGCTATTAGGAGATGGTGGGGCTCCACACTTGAAGTGAGACCTGTAGCTGTTCTTTCAACGGATCTCTTAACCACTCCTGTAGACCCTGGTCCATTCCACACGCTTTACTCAGGAATATCACGCATAACTACAAAAATGGACCAGGATACAAGAAAAAGGGTTTTGGAGCTAAACTGCTTCAATTCAAACCTGAGATCCCCCCACCAGTTACTAAGGTGTGACTTTAAAAGTTATCATCCCTACACCTCATTTTGCTCTCCTATAAAACAAAACTGTAGTAGGTTTTTTTTTTTCCCGGTTACTGTTACAAAATACGAAAGAGCAGGGCTGTGGTGGCGCATGCCTTTAATCCCAGCACTCGAGAGGCAGAGGCAGGCGGATCTCTGTGAGTTCAAGACCACCCTGGTCTATAAGACCTAGTTCCAGGACAAGCTCCAAAGCCACAGAGAAACCCTGCCTCGAAAAACATTAAAAAAAAAAAAAAAAAGGAAGGAAGAAAATGCGAAAGAAACTGCAGTGTGAAAGAATTTATTTTTAGCTCAAAGGACAGTTCACAGTGATAGATGTCTTGGGGAACTGGCCACACTGCATCTGCTCAAGATGACCTAGTGTTTGTCTCCCTCCCTTTCAGTCAGTCCAGCCCAAGAAACAGTCCTACCCACTATGAAGAGGGCCCTTCCCACATCAACACAGGCAAAGTAATCTACCATGTACATGCCCAAAGGCCCACTGCTCAGGTGATTCTAGAAACTGTGGAGTTGACAATTAACATGTTATCACAAACGTGGTAACATTTATTTTTAAATGGCTATTACAAAGAACAAATGATTTTGTGTGAGCCAAGCTTGGTGGCACAGGTCAGTAATCCTAGCCATTCAGGAGACTATTCAGGAGGGTTATAAATTTAAGACCTGCCTGAGCTGTAGAATGAGGTCAAAGCCAACCTTGGTAAGTTAGTTTAAGAGACTATCTCAAAACAAAATATAAATGAGCTAATGGCTCAGTGGGTAAAAAGAGCTTGTCATACAATTGTGAGGCCCTGAGTTAGAATCCCAGAACCTATGTAACAGCTGAATAATGGTGGGGACATCATCTGAGCGCTCCCACAGCAAGATGAACACACACAGGAGGATGTCCAGAGGCGTGTCTTTTATTCCCAGAAGTGAACATCTTTTATTTCCAGAAGCGAACA
>JAQHUG010000112.1:3852261-3863855 GCA_028555095.1 Dicrostonyx torquatus
CACACACACACACACACACACACACACACGAGGGTTGTGGATATCCCTATATCCCTCAGTAGTAGAGCATGGCCCTGCATGCAAGCAGCCTTAGGTGCAATCCCTCATCAGGAGTGATGAAATTCTATTTCAGCTGCTGTAGTAGGTTCAAGAAAGACTCCTAGCACTGTGTATGAGAAGGATGAGTTTTACTGAATTTTTAAATAGGGAAAAAGGAAATACAGATAAAATAAGTAAATGAAGGGTTAGTGTGTAGAAACCCTTGGATACATTTATGATACTTCAGTCAGGGGCACAGAGATGCTGGCTTTTTTTTTATTTTTTTTTAAAGTTTTCATTTTACATACCAATCACTGTTCCCCCTCCCCTCTTTCCTCCTCTACCTCCCTACCCAACCTCCCTAACACTCCTCAGAAAGGGTAAGGCCCTCCATGGGGAGACGACAAAGTCTGGCATATCAAGTTGAGGCAGGACCAAGCCCCTCCTGTGACCCTGTATAGAGGCTGACCAAAGTATCCCTCCATAGGGAACGGGCTCCAAAAAGCCAGTGCAGGCACTGGAGATAAATTCTGGGCCCACTGCCAGTGTCCCCACAAACTGCCCAAGTAACAGAACTGTCACCCACATTCAGAGAACCTAGTTCGGTCCTATACAGGTTCCCCAGCTGTAGTCCAGAGTCAGTGAGCTCCCACTAGCTCAAGTCAGCTGTCTCTGTGGTCCCCAACAAATGCTGCTTTTACAGATAACATTTCTTCGGGCTGAAGAGATGGCTCAGAGGTTAAGAGAACTGACTGCTGTTCTGGAGGTCCTGAGTTCAATTCCCAGCAACCACATGATGGCTCACACCCATCTATAGTGAGATCTGGTGCCCAGAACACTATATACATAATAAATAAATTTAAAAAAAAAAAGAAACTTTGAAACCAGATAACATTTCTTCCAACCCAGAATCTAGCCTCTTGCCCCTCAAGGTCTAAATCTAATCTGCCATGTTTTATTTCTTGTTACTTACTACTAAGACACAGAAAGACAAAATTGAAAAAGCTTCCAAAGAACTCTGCCATGAAACATTTGTTGAAAACTACAAGCAAGTTCGCTAGCAGACTGCATTTTTGTGTGCTTGCCGACCCTGAATATTAACAAGGAGAACTTCTGAATGCGCCACCTAGACATGGAAAGGTACAGAACTGAACGGCATTCATTTTCCCACAGTATTTTCTATAACACCACAGAGACAGTCAAGCTGTCCCTTCTCAACAAAGCCAGCTTTAATAAAAATGCATGCACCAACAACTTCATTTGAACTTGAAGAAATCCTTCAAATGCAAAACTAAGTCCATCTCTGTTTCATATTTAATTTGCAACAGGATATCTGGCAGCTGTCAAGGGGCCTGGCAAGGCTTGTTAGCTGGTGACTGGATGCCTGCTGAGATGGGCTCCACACACAGGTAGTACTCAATTGTAGACAAAATCTTCTGACCTACCTCTCATGCTCCTTTAAAGTTAATCTGAACACACTGTGCATGAAAGGAAATGAGAAATGAGCTTTTCTCCTTTACCACGGTGCTGGGACTTCCTGAGTTTTCATTCCACTGACGACTGCTCCAGAGCTACCATTTTTTTTCTATTCCCAGTTGTGTCTGTCAGCCACTGAAGAGAGGTGCTAAATTGCAACAATACCATTAGATCTGACAAGTCTGGTTTTCCCTTTCTCACTTAACCCTCCCTATGATAGGAAACATAGTCCTTGCCATTTAACAAATGGATCTGATATAATCTTTACATTTTAAAATTCATTTTGTGTATAATTTATAGAAGCATGAATAAAGGACAAAGAAAACAATTTTATTAGAGATTTTACTACAAGGCTGGAAACAGATGGCCCAGTGCTTAAGAGCACTTGCTGCTCTTGTGGGGGACCACAGTTCAGTTCTCAGCACCCTTATAAGGCAACTCATAATAGTCTGTAACTTCAGCTCTAGGAGATCCAATGTCCTCTTCAGATCTCAAAGTGTACCTGTGCACACACACAATATTTTTAAAAATCAACAAAATAATGTTTTACTATAAAATATATTAACCATTACTATGTAAATACTGGTGTATAAAATATTTTCATACTGTTACATATCTTTTCAAAGAAAGAAAATTTAGGTTCTTGTCCTAAGAGTCTTCTTGTATGATAAAACCTTTCTTGTTGAATGATAAGAGAGACTATATTTGTATGTTCCTACAAATAAAAAAAAATTTTAAAATGGCTGTGTACAGGGCTGCCTGGGATAGATGAGAAAAAAGAAAAAACATAAAGGCAGAAAATGACAATAAATCATCTACTAAATCAGAAGGCTCAGCTGAGGAGGTAAGATGGTTACCTTATGTTAATGGAGCTGTGATTGTTTAACACAGGGATGGCCTGGAATGTGGCCATGTACAATAGTGGCCGGAGAGACTGTCCAGCAACACAGAACCATAATTTTTACCTTTATCTCAGAGACTTCTCAACCTTCACTTTAAATCTGCGTGGCTAATTCCTTAGGTATATATGCACAAATATTTACTAAGTAAGCATTCCAGGCAAAATTACCCAACATACTTGCATAACTCCATAATATTACATATCTCAAACATAATCTTCCATCTACAGCTGATCATGACTAACCGGTCCACTTCAGTTCATCTTATACATTTACTGTTAACCTAGGCTTCACAACTGCCCAGCAGCCAGAAAATAGTCAATGGCTAGTATAGACTAGGTGTGAGTTAACCACATGGAAAATGCAACATGTAAAATCATATATGCTAAGCTACACTAAAATGGGCAGTGCACACACATGTGTATGCACACTCTCAGAGTACATAGGACTCCAAAGACATTAAAATTACATCAATGGCCACAACTCTAACCAGGGTCACGGGTGCTAAAATTTTCTGTAGTTCCTACATTTTAAGTTAAAGCTTGAAAAACAAATGACCCTATTTCCAAAAATGTTTAATCTAAGCTACCAGGGGGAAAAAGAGGCTTTGACATTCATTTAGTGAGAGCAGTGGAATGTGGCCCAATCCCACATTCATTGTGGCTCTGTAAACTTACACATTTCTTTTTGAGACCAGAGTGTAAGATGTGTCAAAAATCATAAACATGTTTACCTTTGACCCAAAAACTCCTGAGAATTTGTCATAAGGAAATAATATGGAAGAAGAATGTACACGAGGAGCTATGTTGTGAAGCCGGGACATTTTAAAATAAGGAAAATGCCCAACAATAAGAGACTAGCTACGTAAATTAGAATATATTGCTCAAAATGCACAAAGAATAAAGAAATACATGGACACAATAAACACCACACACATGTGGAATCTAAGAAGGAAAGACATACAGCTCCAGTCACTCAAATACTCTTTCATAAAGCAGGAAAGAGGGTGCCACATAAATAAGGAAGTCTGTTGCTTTAGCATGGGAGAAATGAGCCCATTTCTAATGGGTCCTTTGCTGGAACTTGGATGACAATGTTTAAAATAAAGCATATAAGAAACAGAAGAAGGGCTGGAGAGATGGCTCAGTGGTTAAGAGCACTGACTGCTCTTCCAAAGGACCCGGGTTCAATTCTCAGCACCCACACGGCAGCTCACAATTGTCTGAAGATCAAATGTCAGGGGATCTGACACCTTCACACCAATGCACATGAAATAAAGTTAAATAAACCATAAAGAATATTTTAAAAATAAAATTAAAAAAGAAACAGAAGAAGACAATGGATAATAATTTTAAGCTTTGGAAAGGCAACTTGGCTTCTGAAAGGACAAGGAATCTGTTCTCGATGCAGATGTCTCCTCAAGGTGGACACACAGTCAACAGATTTACATGTGATCATTCCAGCAAAACTCCAAAGAGCTAAATGGGAAATTGGAAATGAGCAGGTCTAAAAAGCCGTGAATAAACAGCTGACGCTGCTTGTACTCACCATCTCTAAAATATCCTGGCGTGTGATAGGATATTCACTGATACTAACAAGAAAGGAAAGGGTGCCACCTACTGAACTGCAGTCACCGCCACACCAGAAAAGGGCTTATCTTCTTCCTTACACTGGAGTGCATTACAGCTCCAATAAGAATAAAACGAGTAAGAATATTACTAGCAATATCAGTACATACATAAACTTTATTTTGTACATATAACATTTTATTAAAAATTGTTAGTTGAGCCTGGCAAGTGGTGTCACACACCTTTAATCCCAGTACACGGGGAGGAAGTGGCTGGTGAATCTCTGAGTTCAAGGCCAGCCTGGTCTACAGAGCAAGTTCCAGGACAGCCAGGGCTACATAGAGAAACCCAGTCTCAAAAAAACAAAAACAACAACAAAAATATCAAACAAACAAACAAAAACTGTTAATTGTTAGTTGAAACTAAGTCTGATGAAATGAGGGGAAAGTGTGAATCTTACACACAGGGTATCACAATGTACAATGCACCAACTTCCAAAATTTAATTAGCACCATAACAAAACTTGTTGTAGAGTGAAATAAAGCAAGAAAAAGAGAGAGAGACAGAAAGAGAGACAGCATTACCTATTTCCCCCCTTTTGGTAAAATAAGATGTAAATAACTATATTTAAATATTTCTAAATAAAAATATCTTAACTACATTCTTGGGTTTCAAAAAAACTAAAAAATATAAAAGAAACAATTACTAAAAATAAGCCTATTATTACAAACCAGTGGAAAGCAAATATGGAAAGTAAAAATACATTTGCACAGATCTCCATTTTTCTTACAGGACTAACTAACTTCCCAAGACCAAGTCACTCTCTGATCTGTGTAAGTGGAAGTGCAAAGAAGCTTCTGTGGAAGAGATGAAGTAGAATATCCCTCAGGCAGAATGCAGAGGAATCCCCCAAGAAGAAGCAAACTAAGCCCTACTATGTGCTTCCTTTACTCGGTGTTGTTGGACTCAGCAGACTAATCACAGATATACTTACTGCATTGTGGTTTTGAAGCTATGTGTTATGTAAATCATCATACCCACTATAGATTTTCAGGAAAAATTATGTAAATGGGAGTCTATTTTCAAAAAAACACACCCGGGACTGATAGTAAGATAACCTATGTCATTCAATTAAAATCCCAAGAAAGTAATTATCCCCCAACTTACCAGATCAAATAATTTCCCAGTTCTCTCATAATTATTTACATTTACCAGGCTATCATATTTGAGAGAGAAAAAAACAATGACTTTGCACTGTCCTGTTGCAGTAAATGCAAAGCTATCAATCAGTACAGTGAATATCACGTGGCAACAGCAGATACTATAGCATCAGATGCAAAGGAAGTTAGATAACTTGAAACTTTAACCCAAAAACCTCAAGATTAACCCCTAATCTTCTGTAACAAAACTGACTTCAGACTTTTCGCAATTTCTGCTTACGAACTGAAAGGGCCAGACCCAGTGGCAAATACCAGTGTGCTAGTACTCAGGCAATGGAGACAGAAAGACTGCAAGTTCAGGCTAGCCTTGGTTACATGGCGAGACCCTACCTCAGAAAAACAAGGGAAACAATGTGAGGTCACTGTCCTCTAGTGAGAGCAGGGCCATCTTCAAATAAATCACTAACCAAGAGATGAGTGACAGAACCTGGGTCCCAGTGATGTCTGGCACATGGAAGACACTCGGTCAGTAGTCCAGATCTCCACCCATCCGCGCTATTGCAAGCACATCTGCTGTTCATAGCAAACACCCTTGCCTGCCCTGGGCCCAAAGTCCTTGGCATATTACATAATCTTAAACTCTATCTGACTTCTATCTTTACAAAAAGCATAAAAGGTGTCAGAATATCCCCTTACTATAAACTTGAACTCAACATCTGGCCAATTTCTTTAAGGTCTGGGTAGTTACATATTTGATCACCCACAGTCTCCCAACTATGAAATCTTGGCTCTCCTGTGTGGTGAATTCTCTAGAACAACTCTATAACCAAATCTTATTCATGAAACATCCTCCAACTGTGCTCTTTCCTTTGATCATTCTCCTATCCTATGATAGCTACAAGGAGGTCTATTAGGTCTGCAGGGATGCCGCATCCCTGGACACCTCCCCACTCAACAATACCAGCATTTGCCAACTGAACCATCTTACTACACACACTTTAAAAAACAAAATCCATCCATATCTTTATTGTTCACTAAGTTAAAAACCCCAGTACTTACAGGTTGAGCACAAACTTTGCTTTCCCTCAACGGTTCCAAATTATAATTTAACGTAATACATAGACTTTAATCTTTTAAGAGCACTAGGAAAGCTAACTTGAAGGGAAAGGAAAGATCCAGGTAAAAACCTGGGAAACAGGAACAGAAACGTTACAGTATTTGGGGGCATTACACAAAAGCAACAGAAGAGGGCGCACTGTGAAACTGCAGAAACTACCTTGAACCTCCTAGAAGGTCACCAAAGCTACTGACAGCCTTGAGAAACAATGTTTCAGCTTAGAATTTTTAGAAGTGATAACGGCAAAGAAGGCATTGTACTTTGAGGTTCAGATGTCCAACACTTTCTTCAGATGCTGGGCAGAGTCAAGAAGTCCCACACCCAGGTCACTGAGTAAACAGCGAATTTTCTCCTGGAGCTCTGAGGCTATACATACATTTTAATTTATGATATGTTCAAGTTATAATATGTCCATGAGGATGTAACTCCACAGTAATTCCATACATTTTAATTTATGATATGTTCAAATTATAATATGTCCATGAGGATGTAACTCCACAGTAATTCAAAGGCACATCTGTAGCCACACTTAGAACTTTTTAAAGAAAAAGGTGATTAAATACCAAAATAACACCTCAACTCAAACAATAGAAATTCAAAAAATGATCAAAAAAAAAAGGAAAACATAAGAAAGTAGCTATATGACCTGGCAGTGTATACACAGCACAGCTTTCTCAAAATGTGTATATAAGACAGTGTGTGCAAACAAAACAAAGCAAAATGTATTTACCTGCTTTAGTAACCATAAATGACAGTCAGTACTCCAATATAAGATAATGAGCAATTATAGAATATTCTAATGCTATGATCTTCATTATCCCTGAGAACTGGAACTATTAGTTTAGATAAAACACATATTGATATAACATAAAAAATAAAATCCCTATAGTCCTGATCTTGAACAGGAGATATCTGTTTGACTGCAACGGGTATCTCTAAGAAGATACATGGATATCAACATATACATTTAAATGTGCTCAACATCACTAATCTTTAAGGAAATACAAACTGAACTCACTATCTCACACTGGTTAAAAAAAGGCTATTATCAGACAGACAATGCAAAAGTGTTGGCAATGATGTGAGAGAAGGCAACCCTTGTACACTTAGACCTGGAGCTCAAGATCAGCCTAGGCAATGAAGAGAGACCCTATCTCAAAAAATTAAGTAAAACGGAGCTCAGAAGTTAAGGCCACTTGTGTTCACATAGCAGCTTATAAATGTTCATATCCCTAGCTCCTGAGAATCTGATGACATCTATAGGGACTGGGCACTCATGCAGTGCACAGACATACAGGCAGTAAACACCCATACACATAAAATAAAAATTAAAATAAATAAATGTAGTGGTTCCCTTTTAAATGTTTTGACTTCTTTTTCTTTTTTTTTTCTCCAACCATTGGTTTTTTGAAACAGGTTCTCTGTGTAGCCCTGGCTGTACTGAAATTCGCATTGTAGACCAGGCTGACCTTGAACTCAAAGATTTGCCTGGCTCTACCTCCCAAGTGCCAGGACTAAAGACATGATCCACTACCACATCCAGTTAAATTTATGGTTTCTAATAAAAAAAAAATTTAAGTGAGATCATTTTGCTTCAAATAATCCAGAAAAGAAACCCCAATGTTTCTTTTTTTCTCATGTATTTTCACTACTTACTATAAAACTGATATTTTAACTACAGTTATTTGGCAGCATTTAAATATGATAACCATAACGTTATAATGGTCAGGTGGTGGTAACTCACCTTTAATCCCAGCACCCAGGAGGCAAAGGCAGGCGGATCTCTGTGAGTTCAAGGCCAGCCTGGTCTAAAAGAGCTAATTCCAGGACAGACTCCAAAAGCTACAGAGAAACCCTGTCTCAAAAAACAAACAAACAAACAAACAAACAAAGACTTTTATTACAACAAATAAAAATAAAGAAAAACAAATCACGTTTTTCTGGGTCCAAATTTCTTGCCTCCTATTCATTTGTTCTAACCACTACGCTACACCTTAGTCTCATAAATCCAGTTCTCCCCCCTCTGTTTTTTTGAGAAAGGATTTCTCTGTATAGCTCTGGCTGACTTAGAACTCATACAGATCCGCCAACTTCTGCCTCCTGAGTGCTAGGATTAAAGGTGTGTACCATCACTGCTCTGCATAAATCCAATTCTTTTTTTTTTTGCCAAATTCTTTTTATTTCTTTAATTTTTTAATTTTAATTTTTTACTGAGCTATACATTTCTCTCCGCTCCCCTCCCTTTTTACCCTCTCCTGTGACCCTGACACTCCCAATTTGCTCAGGAGATGTTGTCTTTTTCTCCTCCCTATGTAGATCCATGTATGTCTCTCTTAGGGTCCTCTTTGTTGTCTAGGTTCTCTACGGTTGTGGATAAGTCCAATTCTTAGAAGAACCCTTCCTCCTTAAATTATTAAGCAACTTAACTATTAAGTAGGCAGTCTCATGGGTAGTAAATAAGAAAACTGCAAAAATGTTCAATTTAGAAAGTTTAAAAGGTACAATGAATGTGAGCTAAAGTTTTGAAGCTAGAAAAGATACCTGCAATGCCAGCACCAGAGAAGGTTGTTTACTAGTCTAAGGCCAGCCTGGGCTACATACTGAAGTCCATGCTCACTTGAGCAATAGTATAAGAACCCTACCTACATCAAAGAAAACAGGAAGACCAACCCCCAAAACAAACAAACAAAGCAACTACACAGAGGGAAGGAGGGGGGCGGTGGACAATTCCAGATCAGCCACATGTCATACACATGACAATATATGTAAAATCTTGGTTGTTAACTTGGCTGCCATCTTATTCACTAATATAACACTCATGATCACATCATTTTAAAAACCAATGATGAGCCGGGCGGTGGTGGCACACACCTTTAATCCCAGCACTGCAGAGGCAGAGAGGCAGGTGGATCTCTGAGTTTAAGGCTAAATAAATAAAGAAAGAAAAATTTCTTAAAAATTGATGTACTGGGGGGCTGGAGAGATGGCTCAGTGGTAAAGAGCATTGCCTGCTCTTCCAAAGGTCCTCAGTTCAATTCCCAGCAACCACATGGTGGCTCACAACCATCTGTAATGAGGTCTGGTGCCCTCTTCTGGCCTGCAGACATACATACACACAGACAGAATATTGTACACATAATAAATAAATATTTTTAAAAAATTGATGTACTGATTACTAATATATTAGTATCATTTTTTAAGTTTCTTCCTCTAATTCCTTGTTTCTTCTCAGCATTTGAGTTTCATCCATGTTTTCAGAACACAAGTACAAATTTTGGGTACTAGTAAGTACACTAGGAGATAAAAACTTCACAGACATACATGGGTTCATTTTCACAGGATGAAAGGACACACCATGGATTCTTAGTACTATCTTCACAAAGATATCTTGGATATTTAAGTAACCACTTTTATTGACACCAATAATAAAGAAATTCCAGGACCACCAGACAGAACCTTTAGGAGACAACAGAATTCTAGTCAATCCAATTATTATCTGGTTACTGTCCCACCCTGAAATCCTTCACTAATATTAGTATTTAAATATACTAGTTACATTTTAAAAGTAAATAATTTCCGTTTATAAAAGATATAACAAAAGTAGCTTTCTAAGGTTAAAAAAAACATTATCATTAAGCAATAAAGGGTTTAAAAAGAACTACATTGAAGTAAGATTTTCCCAACAGTAAATAAAGGTCATAAATACAGATGATCAGAGGCAGAGAAGGGCAGCATGCTCGTTGGCAATAGCTGAGGTACAGCCTAGACTCACAGTC
The DNA here is from genome assembly GCA_028555095.1 of Dicrostonyx torquatus. Lineage (NCBI taxonomy): Eukaryota > Metazoa > Chordata > Mammalia > Rodentia > Cricetidae > Dicrostonyx > Dicrostonyx torquatus. The sequence continues at coordinate 3,862,297 of JAQHUG010000112.1, forward strand.
TCAGAGAACAGCGCAGGCACAGAGGGAAGAGAGCAGGGACTTCAGAGAGGTCTGGTGATGCCTCGCTCCATCACGAGCACCCACCGATGGTGTGCTTGGCTTGACCCACCACTCTCAGCCCTGTGCCACTAACTCCTGACTCCGGTCAGTATCCTCCACAAGATTTTTCCCCCGACAAGATCTTGAAGAGAAAGTGCTGAGCTAGTAAGCACAGTCTGTTTCATAACAGGCTCAGACCAGAGAATGATGATAACTTTAAAAAGTTACAGTGAAGGGGAGACAGACAGTCGAGCGGGTGAGCATGCTTGCTGGGCAGGAACGAGTACCTAAGCCTAGATACCCAGCACCCTGTAAAACACTGGGTAAAGCTGGGCGGTGGTGGCACACGCCTTTAATCTCAGCACTCGGGAGGCAGAGGCAGGCTGATCTCCCTGTGAGTTCGAGGCCAGCCTGGTCTACAAGAGCTAGTTCCATGACAGGCTCCAAAGCTACAGAGAAACCCTGTCTCGAAAAACCAAAACAAACAAACAAACAAAAAAAAACACTGGGTAAAACATGCACACCTGTATCCCTAGTACTATGGGTTACAGGGAAAAAAAGAGGATCACTGGCCAGTCAGGCCAGCCAAAACCCAGCAAACTCCAGGTTCAGTGTAAAGTCATGCCTCAGCTAGGGAATAAGGCAACACTGAAAAAGCAGGACATCTGACATCTTCCTCCGGCTTCCGCAGGCAATTCAAACCATATGCACATACATCACCACCTCCCAAGAAAAGAAAGCTTACGTCAAGTACCTTCCTTGTCTACCATGATGACTGCCAATATAAATGGGCTTCATTTTCAGAACAACGCATTACAGCCCCAGTACTTCTCGGGAACACACTGCACACTAGAGCCGGGGTCTGGCAGCACCCCATCAGTCCAGTCCACAAGAAGCTCTACAACTCCAGTGCTTGTTCAGTTTTCACATAGGCAGCCTGACCACATGAACTGTAAAACACCTTACTCCAAGCTTAAGCCTAGTCCACGAAACAATCACCTAATACTTCAAAGGCTAGGGGAACAAGAGATTAGACAAAACAAACTGTAAGAAACTGCAGCTTTGGCCATTCCTGGTTGGAAGACAAATGATGCCAGCTGCTTGGAAAATAGTGGTATGGTTTCTCAAAAATGAGATATACACTAGGGTAGGAGAGATGGCTCAGCAGGTTAGGGAACTAGTAGTTACTAGTAGTTAAGCCTGATGACCTGGCTTTGATGCCCAGGACCCACATAATTGAAGGAAAGAACCAATTCTGATCTCTGCACACATGCTGTGGTCACACACACACACAAATAAATTATAATAAAATAAAACTTAACATGTGGATGGGTTGCTCAGCGGAGAAGCAAGTGCAAAACCCAGCAGTCAACCAAACAAGATTCTGTATTCTATATTTCATTCCAACATAGCATGTCCACTTCTGGGTGTAAACAAAAGAAGCCTGAAGGCACAGACATAGACAAGGATGTACACTCCATGCTCACATGGTCCTAACATTCTTTTTTTTTTTTTTTTTT
>JAQHUG010000112.1:3880500-3901688 GCA_028555095.1 Dicrostonyx torquatus
GAGGCAGGGTTTCTCTGTGGCTTTGGAGCCTGTCCTAGAACTAGCTCTTGTAGACCAGGCTGGCCTCAAACTCACAGAGATCCGCCTGCCTCTGCCTCCCGAGTGCTGGGATTAAAGGCGTGCACCACCACCGCCTGGCCTGATGTAAGCTCTTAGCTACTGCTCCAGTGTCATGTCTGCCTGCCTGCTGCCATACTCCCAACCGTGATAGTTATGGACTCTAACCTTCTGGAATTGTGAATCCCCAAGTAAAATACTGTCTTTTATAAATTGTCTTGGACACAGTGTCTTGTCTTTTCAATAGAAAAGTAACTAAGCTGGGAGATGGTGGCGCACACCTTTAATCCCAGCACTTGGGAGGCAGAGGCAGATGCAGGCAGATCTCTGTGAGTTCGAGGCCAGCCTGGTCTACAAGAGCTAGCTCCAGGACAGAGAAACCCTGTCTCGAAAAACAAAAACAAGAACAAAAAGGAACAAAAAGTAACTACGACACCAGTGAATCAGGAACCATGAGCAGAAATGTTCACTCCAAACCTAGAGTGTGTGTATCTGTTTCTTAGGAATGCAGTGACTGTTCTTCTAGGATTGAAAGCCCAGATGCAGTCACCTTAATCTCTTTGGAAAGTCTCAAAGGTTCCTGGTTTTGTTTGTTTGTTTGCTTTTGTATTTTTTGTTATTTTGAGACAGGGTTTCTTGTGTAGCCTTGGCTGCCCTGGAACTCGCTTGTAGACCAGGCTGACCTTAAATTCACACAGACTGCCTGCTTTTGCCTCCCGAGTGCTGGGATGAAAGGCGTGCACTACCAGCAGCTCTCAAACTTCTATAACACAGTTCTGCAGCCTGGTGTCTTAACCAACAGACACTGTCTTACATTCTGAAGGTCAACATGCTTAGTTGTCTCTGAGACCTTTCTCCCTGGGTTACACACTTGCTGCCTCCTCTTGGTTGTAGTGGCATTTCATTTGTATTTCAATAAACAAAGCTTGACTGAAGATCAGAGGGTAAAACAGCCCCACTGGTCAGCCTTACAGACCAGGCAGTGGTAACACACACCTTTAATCCCAGTAGCCACACTAGTTGCCATAGAAACCAGGTGGTACATACTTTTAATCCCAGTGGTGCATGCCTTTAATCCTAGCCCTAGAGAGGATTATAAAATGGGAGGAGACAGTTCTCAGTCAGTCAGGATCGCCATTTCAGACTGAGGTTGAGGTATGAGGTAAGAGCCAGTGACTGACTGTTTTGCTTTTCTAACCTTCAGGTTGAACCCCAATTTCTCTCTCAAAGTTTTTGTTACTTGTACTTCACTTGGTGACCTTTTATGACCTTTGTCTATGGATGTACATTCCTTATTTCTCTTTCATTTCTTTTTTTTCTTTTTTCTTTTTCTTTTTTTTTTTTTTTTTGGTTTTTCGAGACAGAGTTTCTCTGTAGCTTTGGAGCCTGTCCTGGAACTAGCTCTTGTAGACCAGTCTGGTCTCGAACTCACAGAGATCCACCTGCCTCTGCTTCCCGAGTGCTGGGATTAAAGGCGTGCGCCACCACCGCCCGGCTTCTCTTTCATTTCTTAAAGGACAGCCAGTCCAGTGAACCAGAACTCCATCCTTATAAAAGTTTAATAGTACCATTTTATTTTATCCATTGAATTCATTTGTGTGTATGTATGTGTGTATGTATGTATGTATGTAATGTATGTATGTATGTACACATGCACATGTGCATTATATGTTTGGAGGTTAGAAGACAACTTCTGGGGATTACATTTGGGTCCCAGGGATCAAACTCAAGTCTTCAGGTTTGGCTGTAAGTGCCCTTACGAACTGAGTTATCTTGCTAGCTGAACATTATTTCTTTAAAGACCTTATCTCAGCTAGGTGTGCACACCTTTAATCTCATCACTGGGGAGGCAGAGGTAGGTGGATCTCTATGAGTTTGAGGCCAATGAGACTCTGTCTCAAAGCAAACAAACAAAACAACCAAAACCTAGCCCAAAAGACATTACCTTCAAATCCAGTCACATTCTGAGAATGGGTTATTAGGATAACAATATTAGGAGACAAGCTAGCTCAATTTGTCACAGAAAATCAGCTTTGGTTTCTGTTGCAAGAAGATGCCCTAGAGATTTGCAGTGCCCTTGTTCCTAATGGAGAAGCTTTAACTGACAGTGACACTATGGTACAGTCCCATTCCACTTGGGACTTCATCTGCCTATTAAGTCACTTCCATCCAAGAAAGGAGCTTGGCTTTTTCTCCTCGCCATCAGCAGGATATGAAGAACTGTGGTGGGACCACTGTTCTCAGTGAGGAAGAAGTGCTGGTAAATATGAACAAAGGCAAGTGGGGGCTGGCCTCCCTCCCCAGGTAGCTTGCCTTTGCCGTGGGCCCCCATCATAGATTCTGGATGCAGTCTTATCGAGTGTGAGGGGGAAAAAGTTCGGAGACAGATTCTGTGTATTCTTGGTGTCTTGGCACTCAATACGGAGACCTGGTTGGCTTCGAACTCACAGCAGTCCTCCTACCTCTGCCTCAATGCCACCATGATCAGCCTAGTGTGGAAAGTTTTGACTTGGTAGTTTTATCACACCTAGCATGTGGTGAATAGTACTGGCTTTCTAGTTACTTGCCATCCCACCTCCAGACACGTCACCTCTTCTTTAGCCTGGTAGGTGTTTCTTCAGGGTGTGTCTAATTTTTACCACGTGAGACCATGTGTGTTCCCCTACACTACATACACAGCATAGCACACATACCATGGCCTTACTAGGATCCCAGTGTTCTGCATTGTGGTTTACGCATTAAGGCTTGTCATCAACTGCACAGGATCACTACCCATCTCAGGTGCCTCTAGTACTACTGTCTACGATGGTAGTGGGTTCTTGAGAGATGCCTGAACTTAGGCCGTCCTTCCCTATACTGGATCTTACCTCAAACTTGGGACTTTTTATGCCATCTGTGTTCAGTTCAGGGAAAATTTCTAAGTATGCTTCTGGAAGCCACAGAAGCCACCTAGCATGGTGCTTCTTCATCCTGGAAGGTGTAAGAGGGAATCCTTTACTTACTTGTGACTTTGTAGATGTACCCCTTTGAGTCAGGCCATAAAACCTCTAAAAAGACCCCCGAGTCTTTGTAGACTCTCTCCCTCTCTTCCTTCCCCCTCCCTTTCGGCATAGCCTTGGAAGCTAACAGGAACTCTGTTGATTTCATCTCACTGATAATCATCTAGTAGAGTACTGAGCAGATAATAAAGACCTTTTGCAGCAATTCATCTTCCTATAAAATGGGGCAGTCTCACAATGTAGGCTGGCCTGGAAGTTGGTAACTCGAGACCCTCTTGCCTCTGCCTCCAGAGTGCTGTGACTAACCAAGCTTGGCTGAACCATATACTTCAAAGGGTGTTTTATGGCAAGTGACTTGTATCTCAGTAAGGCTGCTATTTTCAAAATAGGAAGTTTAGAAGCAGGAACTTTCTTCTCCATGTCTGTTGTTACTGGGATCAAACCTATGATGTTTCACTTGCTAGGGACCAAGCTATAAACCCAGCCTATTAGCACATGATGTTAAGTGCAACAGAACTTAAATGTCTGTAGACAATTTTTAACTTTTTCAATTTTGTTTATGTATGTGCATTAGTGTTTTGCCATGTGAGGGGACTCCCAGATCAGCCATGGATTTTGGGTCCCTTGGAACTAGGGTTACTACAGACAGTTGCAAACTGCCATCTGGGTGCTGGGAACTGAACGTGGGTCCTCTGGAAGAGCAATTTGTGCTCTTAACCACTGAGCCATCATCTTTCCAGTCTTGTCTGTAGACAATTCAATAGGACACAAAAGCAAAGACTTCTGAGCCCTGGTCCCTATCACTCTCTCTTCATAGATGAAAAGAGCCAAGGATAAAATGACAAAACCTTATATTAAGATAAAAGCAGTGCTTGCTTTCTGTGCCGATATCGCACCCGCCAACACGGTGAACGTTCCTAAGACCTGCCGTACATTCTGCAAGAAATGTGGCAAGCACCAACCCCACAAAGTGACACAGTACAAGAAGGGCAAAGATTTTTTGTATGCCCAGGGAAAGCGCGTTATGGCAGGAAGCAGAGTGGCTATGGTGGACAGACTAAGCCTATTTTCCGCAAAAAGGCGGAAACTACAAAGAAGATTGTGCTGAGACTGGAGTGTGTTGAGCCCAACTGCAGATCTAAGAGGATGCTGGCTATTAAGAGATGCACAAGCATTTTGAACTGGGAGATGATAAGAAGAGATAAGGAAGGGCCAAGTGATCCAGTTCTAAGCTGATCTTGTTATGAAGACAATAAAAGTTTGAGCTTTCACTCAAAACAAAACAAAATAAAAAAACAAGCAGTGCTCCATTAGACATCATCCCTGTTCTTGGTAAGGTTTGGGCAGGAGGATCAAGAGTCCCAGGCAGCCCAGCTGCATCTGTAAGTTCAAAGATAGCCTCTAAAGGGTAAGACTGCATTTCACAACAAAGGGGGCTGGAGAGACGGCTCTCTGGCTGTTCTTGTTTTGGACCCTGGTTCAATTCCCAGCACCTACATGATTGCTCCATAACTCTCCTCATTCTAATAATAGTCATCCAAAACAAATATTATTTGGGCGGTGGTGGCACACGCCTTTAATCGCAGCACTGGGGGGTGGGGGTGGGGAAGAGGCAGGCAGATTTCTGTGAGTTCAAGATCAACCTGGTCTACAAGAGTGAGACTGGCTCCAAAAGATACAGAGAAACCCTATTTCGAAAAACACTAATTTTTTCCCACTAGGATCAAGAAGGCTGGAGAGGGGACATGAAGAAAACACCACCAATTCTGAAGCTGAAGCCCCTATGTACCAGTCCCTCTCCAGTCATAGGAAAAGCCAGAGGTTTGTTTTCTGGAGAATTAACATCAGTTTGTCGGTCATGGAGGGTTTCACTTGTGCAGGTCCTAGCCAGAAGAATCTTTACTGTGGCTGATCTCTTAGCTGCTTCTCTACCCTTTACCCCACAACTAACCTCAAAGTCTTCACTCTCCAGGAAGAAGTTGGGAAAAATCTGCTAAGACCTGAAGATAGATATGGGTAGTAGTCCAGTAAACAATCCAACTATCTGATGGCCACCAATAGATTCACAGGTACAGATTTATGATTTACATATATGGGAGTTCATCTGCACACCAGAAATAGGCAACAGATCCTATGGGCACAGTTATAGATGGTGACAAACCACCATGTGAGTGCTGGGGAACTGACCTCAGGACCTCTGGAACAAGCGTTGGTGGATAAGACAGGACCAAGTTGCTAACCATATTTTTTTTTAAAGGAATGTACAAAACATGAATGAATGTGTAGCAGAGACCTTATATGGCCCATAAGGCCTAAGGTGTTTACCATATGGCTCTCGAAAGTTGCCAAGCCTCTGGAACATGAGAACTAACCACTATGCAGGGAAAACAAATTGAATTATTAATATTTAAAGTTAATGTTTTAAGGAATTACAAGACTGAGGAGAGAAATGATTGCAGTAGATTTACTGGAAAAGACTGGAGAACATACAAGAAAGGGAGAAATTGCAAATCAATGTAAGAAACGGGTTCTGAAAAGCAGAGATGTGGCAGGAAGAGTCCATCAATGAGATGGGGGATGAGAATATCTGTCTTCTACTGTAGGTCCTTTTCCTCACTCAGTTCCCACAGCTGAAGCTGAGTGCTCAATACACCAAGACCATCATTCAGAATTATCAGGACAGAAACCTAAAGCCTATAAACTTAGGGAAAACAATTTCTATCCATACTCAGGAAAAGAGGCTGATACATGAGAGGATAGCAGAAACATTCAGAACGCAGGCCTTCGAATGTGTGCCACTAAAACAGAATAGTAAATGAGGCCCGGTTTAAAAATGTCACGAATCAAAGTGCTGTGTGCACTACAAACCACCTGTAGCAATGGGAGAACCCATGCCAGAAGCTGCTGAGGCTGTCGGTACAGCTTGCCGTGTAACCCCTTTTCAGTGTTTCATAGAGGTATCACAGGACCTTGCTCTTTTTTGCTCACTCTCCCCAGGGCCCACCTCACATCCAACAGCCCGTTCTCATCACAAACACATTTTCATTTCCCATTATTGTTTCCTTCTCCTTTGAGACTTTGTCTTCCCACTTAATCCCTCCTCTACTTTCATGTCCTATGCATGTGTATTGGAACTAAAATTGAAACCATGAGAGGAAAATATGCTTTCTGAGCGTCCCTCACTTATGATTCCAATTCCATTGTGATGGGTACTCATTTTACTCATCCATCTGTTGGTGGACATCTAGGTTGGTTTAGTATCTTAGCTACTGTCAATAGTGCAGCAGTAAACATAACGTGTAAACATCATTAAGGTATGCCAACAGACTGCTTTGGATACACAGCCAGGAGTGGCATGTAGCTGAAGCATATGGTAGTTCTGTTTTTCCTTCTTGTTTTGAGGACCTTTATACTGATCTCCACAGTGACTTTAAATGCTTTATTTTAAACAAATAGAAAATCCCAGACATTTTGGTATGTGGCCAATATAGTATATGGAATCACCTCAGACATTCAAATTTATGCCACAAGTACGCAGGTTCTCAAGGAGACCAGAATATAGACTGGATCCCTAGAGCTGAAGTTGCTGGGAACCAAACTCAGGTTCCCTGGAAGAGCAGCAAACGTTCTTCGGTACTAAACCATCTCCCCGCCCTTCCAAATCTCAACAGTCATCTATATGAAACATACTTGCTTTCTCAATGCATGCAAACTGTTATTTAAAGAATTACTGAATATATATGCGCACCTGGAATTCTGTAGCATTTTTGTGAGACACAGTAAGTGCCCCCAGTAGCATAACTGCATTTTCCCCAGGTCTTTAAGGCTGCAGAGGAATGGTAGCCTGGGAAACTGATGTGCAGGTATTCCTGCATTGGTCAGAGTCTAGACTGTTGCAGGTTAGCAGAAAACTGTAAATCAGAGCTTCTACTGAAGGGCTGTAAAAGTACAGTGTTAATATTTTCAACCATTTAGCATTATCTCCTTTTTGAAAATATTTTATTAATAACGAGACTGATGCTCTCATTGTAAGTTGTTTATTGTAAGATAATTTACAAACATCTTGTCTTTGTAACTCTGTGGATCAAGTTTCTTCTGACAAAGACAGCAATCAGTTAAAATCAGCTTGCTGTTTTCTTTTACCTGAAAGACAGTGTAGAACAAAAAGGAGTCAAACAGAACGCCTTCTGGAAAATAAGGAAGAACACAAATAAGGTACAAGGAATTGTATTTACACAGTAAGATGCAGATGCTTCTCAAATTCTGGTCTACGGGACTCTGGGATTTATGAGGGCAAACTGGTCTCATAATAATGCTCTTTCATCCTCATCCCACTCACAAGTAAATGATTGTTTCTCCAGAAGCAACATAAAACACAAGGGAATGAAGAGAGGAGACTCTCCTATAAACCAGACCTTTAGGAGCTTGAGCCATGAGGCTTGAGAACCACTGTTCCTATTAACCCACATTTAATACTCTACAATAACTCAAGTTCTATGCCTACAATTATTTCCTTATATCTGCACTCTCTAGAACACTTTCATTCAAAGTAAAATTACAGTTTAAAAAGCTCACCAGCACCACCCACATTTAGCTGTCCCCCTATCCAGTACTGCCCAAACACACCCACCAGCTGGCTGCACTATGAACCAGCCTGCCCATCTCTCTCTTAGAGAAGCGATTTCATTACTGCTCTATTGGCCTTGGTAATACCTGGCTAGGTTTCCTTGCTGAAGCTTAGGGGAAGAGTGTATGGACTTTACCTCTTATCTGCGGATGCAACTTGATTTTCATTAATCGCTGGTTATTATATTAGAAGAAAAAAAGAGCACAAAACAAGCAGGTTAAGAAGCAATCCATGCTAGTTAACTTCGGGCCACTTCTTTGCATGTTACTCTGAGCATACAATGTAAATAGTTATACACAATCTTTAACACCAACTCAGTATAAAAATGCCAGATTTCAATGTAGTCAGAGACAATAAAAAAACTGTTCATATAAAAAGGCAACACTCAAAACAAACAATAAAAACAAAAAAAAAGGCAAAACAAAAACCAAATAGGTAAGACAACATGTACTTTCCTATCTAAAAAAACACATTAAAAACATTAATACGAAAATGTAAACATGATTTATTCATGCTTTTCACTTTATCACAAAATAGCCAGTTTGTATTAAAATTTGAACCACAATCTTTGTCAGGTTACAGAGCATGCAAATCAATTCATAAAATGATCCACTGTTGAGACTGGACAAGTAACTTTTTAAATAAGGGCTTAGATTATCTAGAAAGTGAAAATACATTTCCAATAAGCTTATTTTTAAAATTCTCAGTTTAATGTCCAAATTCCCATGTATTCATTTTCCTAGTTTAAGTGAGGTTTCTCACATTCTTTTTCTTTTTCAAGACAGGGTTTCTCTGTGTAACAGCCCCAGCTGTCCTAAAACTCACAGAGATCCGCCTGTCTCTGCCTCCTGAATGCTGGGATTAAAAGGGGTATGCCACTACCACCCAGTGTTTCTCACATTCTTAAGCAGGACAAAAGGCCTAGACCTCAATTGTGCAGAATTTATATTCTCACAGTTCATGCCCAGTATCCTTTGCAAAAACCTGATCTAAGATTTTTTTCCCCCTAAGCCATGTCACACTCAGCATTCAAAAATATGCAAACTTGGGGGCTGGAGAGATGGTTCAGTGGTTAAGAGCATTGACTGTTCTTCCAGGGGACCTGGGTTCAATTCCCAGTACCCACATGACAGCTCATAACTGTTTGTAACTCCAGTTCCAGGGGACCTGACACCTTCATACAGACATGCATGCAGGCAAAACACCTGTGCACAAAAATAATTTTAAAAAATGCCATTTTAGCATTTGGTAAATGTTGTAATGACTTAATCCTAGTGTTAGTCTCCATGTCATAGAAGACAAAATCCTATGAGTCAAACAGAATACTCTAACCATGTTTATAAACTGGATATCAAGACTCCACATATTGTGTGATGCTAATAAGGCAATGATGACCAGGCTGGGAGATGGGTCATTCCTAACTAAGCTATGTTCAGAAAGCAAAATAGTTTAGGAAGAGGATGCTCAGAATGGCAAAGCTGATGAAGCCAAGCTGCAACTTTTATCATATTCCACTGGCTCAATCAGTTTCAGGACACAGTCCCTTCCGAGACTCAAGGAGGACAGAGACCAATGCAAAGTCAATCCCTAGTAAAATGGCGTAAGTGCAAAGACCAAACCTCACTCAGACTATGAAGGATGGTTTTTTGGAAGCGAGACTTCCTCTAGCCCAGTCAAGGAAGATAAACAAGTATCAGACGAAGAATGAATAGAGCAATCAAGAAGAGAAGAACCAAAGCCCAGGCAAAACCCTAGAGCACCTCCCTGGAGTGAGAAATAGAGTGAATGGTTTAAACACCTGGGAAGATGGACGGCTGAGGTCCAAGCAAACAACTAACTATATAGCATTATACTGGAAAGAGTGCTGATGGCCTGAAAATACAGGATCACATACAATAAACTAGATGCTGGTTGATTCTGTGAAAAGCCAGCAAGGAAATATTTTAGGCCTTGTGAGCTATATACTGCCTTTTTATACCACTTTAAAATCTAAGACATAAACTGGACCACAGTTTCTAGCTCCACAATTTTGCAATTTCTTCTTTAATACCTGTTTCTTCTGTAAAGATAGTGAATTCTCCAAAAACAAACACTGCCTCCACTACATCCTGAGGGTCTGGCACCTACAAATTCCAGCTGTTGCCAGGCAAGCCTATGATCGATCCCAGCTAAGGAGATGGAGGGAGTTGGTAGCTTAAGCCTAGGAGTTTGAGATGAACTTGGGCCACCTCCAGCAAACCCTTTTATACTTTATGAGATGACAATAACCTGCAGTATGTGGGCATGAAGATTAAAGAAGGACTTAGAAGGTGAACAATCAGGAGGAGATAAGACTCAGTGACCCCAAGGCAATACATTATATATTTCATTGTCATAACTGCCTTGTGCCTGGCAGACTACACATGGTTGATGCCTAGTTTAATTTTTCAACAATCCAGAGATTTTTCTGGAGGAAAGCAGTATGCTGTATGCTGTTTTTTTTTTTTTTTCTGGTTTTTCGAGACAGGGTTTCTCTGTGGCTTTGGAGCCTGTCCTGGAACTAGCTCTTGTAGACCAGGCTGGTCTCGAACTCACAGAGATCCGCCTGCTTCTGCCTCCCGAGTGCTGGGATTAAAGGCGTGCGCCACCACCGCCCGGCTCAGTATGCTGTTTTATGGTACCAATGTAGACTATTTATTAATTTAAAATCCTCATCATTCAGTAGATAATAGAATTACATAAAATAATAAAACCAGTCTTGTAACTCAGGAAGTTTGCCTTATAAATGCCGTTCTTAAGTTCCAAAGACTGACTTTCCAGATTGACAGGGAATTGTTCACACCTTTGGTCCTAATACTTTTGGAAAGTCAAAGTTGCAACGTCCGTAACTCTCAAGATGGGAAATTAAACTTGAATGTGTCAGCTCAAATAAGCAGAATAAACCACCCCCTTTCCATCAAGATTTGATGAAAGGACACAAGATGCTGTAACAATTCTTCCTGATTTTAATAAAAAGAAGACTCCAGCAACCAGAGACCCACTAAACCACATGCAAAGATAACAGTAGCCTTCTGAAGACCCCCAGCTACATTTACTTACAGAGCAGCAGCCCCAGAGATGATTTCAATCAACTCCTTTGTGATGACAGCTTGGCGGGTGCGGTTGAACGTCAAAGTTAATTTGTCAATCATCTCAGCTGCAAATAACAGAAAAGGAATAAACAAAAGATTAGAAAAGAGTAATTTCTGCTTAATTGAAGAGGAGTTCCTGCTGCATTCTGGATCACCAAACTGGCCTCTCTGGTCAGTAGGATTTTATTTTTTTTTTATTTTTTTTGGGACAGGGTTTCTCTGTTCCAGCCTGTGCTGGAACTAGCTCTTGTAGACCAGGCTGGTCTCGAACTCACAAAGATCCACCTGCCTCTGCCTCCCGAGTGCTGGAACTAAAGGCATGCATTAGCACCACCCGGCTTCTGTTAACATTTTTGAAGCTCCCATGAGCAATGTTCACCTCTCTTTTTAGCAGAGATGCAGGTAGGCTCTAAGTGATCCTGGGCGCTTTGTCTAATCCCACGTTTCTAGGGATGGGCTACATTCTCTAGCACTGTATTATGGGCTTACAAGCATTCTTGCTGGCATTGTCCATAGCCGTCATCCTGGCACTCTGCTCACTGGTGGTGGACTCCTTCAGGGAGTAGTAGATGATGTTGGCCAGACTGTATTCCTGGTAATTCTGTAGCACATCAGCATCGATGTCATCATAAATGCTCATGCTCTCTGTTAAAACAAGCCAAGAGTTTCTTTGAAGACAAAGACCTATTCATTAGAATTTTTTATAATTATAGAAATCATATTGAGTTGAATAAAATTTATTTTAATAATTTCTTCTATTTCCATAGCATATTATCAACAAAATGTGTAAATAATTATCTACCCCAAAAGGTTAACTTTAATATTAAGAAGTTCACATTTAAAATAAGCACTAAATCTCAGTTATGGGGTTGGGGCTTTAAGCTCAACGGCAGAATGCTTGCCTAGCAAGTGTAGGGTCCTTGGTTCAGTTCTCAGCTATGGGATTAAGGTGTGTGTGGCGGGGGTTGGATTTCAAGATTATAAAGCTCTTTGAATAGCAGGCAGCCAAACATTTGCCACATACACAGCATAAAAATGCCTTTTTTCAATGAAAAGAAAAAAAACAAAAACAAATCAGACTGAATCTAAAAGCACTATACAAATCAACCTTAACCATTAATTACTAAAAAAACTAGAACGTCAGTATGACACAATGAGAGGAAAGGCCATTTTAATATCAAGACTGGAAAAGCTAGAAGCTGATATTAGAATTAGAATTCAATGTGGATATTTACCAGCAAATTCAAATTCATCCATGAGTGTTGAAATAGTACTGTGCCTCACTAACCCTTAGATGGTACTGGTTTTTTAACTATTTTAAAGTGTATTTCTGGAGGAAAAAAAGAACCCACACAGGGTGTGATGCCATACGAAAGCGGAAGCAAGAAGATTCTGCATTTGGAGGCTAGTCTGGGCTAGACAGCAAGATCCTGTGTCTATACACAACCCAAATAAAGAAATGTAAAGCTCAATAGATGAAATATAGTAACTACAAGGAAGAAGCGTTATTTCTAAGATGTACTGCTGAGTAAAGATGACCATCAACAGTAAGACCACAGAGTTCAGTGGGCCATGAGTTAGTTGTGAGCAAGTTCAGTCTCTTTCTAGACATCTGACTGCACAGCAGCTGGTGTTTGCCAACAGCATAAATCCAATTTTTTTTTTAAACAACTGTTTATTATACAAATCCAACAAAGGAAAACTGCATCAGGGAAAGTCTAGGAAACACCACCAATGACAATAGCACTTACGGTTGAAGAACTGACAACTAGAAAATAACCTGGTTACCAACTTCAGTGAGAACTGAACACTTCAAAGGAAAGGAAGGCTACAGGCACATTTATTCTACTTGATTCCTGGTATAAATTATCTATGGAGATAGAATACAAGAGTTCATGCTTGGAGCAAAACCCTCCTGAGTGTAAAGACTGAAATCGAAATTGTAAAAAAAAATTTTTTTTTTCGAGACAGTGTTTCTCTGTGGCTTTGGAGCCTGTCCTGGAACTAGCTCTTGTAGACCAGGCTGGTCTCGAAACAGAGATCCACCTGCATCTGCCTCCCGAGTGCTGGGATTAAAGGCATGTGCCACCACCGCCTGGCTCTGAACTGTAAAATTTTTAGGAAAAGGTAGACTCTCTATTGAAACTTGGCAAAGTGTTTAACCTGGACTATACTCTGATCCACAACATGCTTGTGTAACTTCTTGACATACAAAGTAGCTCTCAACATCCAGTTAAATATGCATAAAGCCAATTTTTAGCACGTTTTTTGGTCACTGAAAACAGAAGCATGCTTAGCAGTATTTGTTCACTAAGTGAAGGAATGGAGCTGGTGTGTCTACATGACTGGGGACTGCTAAGAGGCACTACCGCTGCCGCCGCCTTTCTTTCTTTTAAGAAGACTTACTGATATTTATTTTGTGTGTATGAGTGTTTTGCACATGTGTGCTACATGTGTGCCTTATGCTCACAGAGCCAGAAGAAAGCCAGAAGTAGACTAAAAGACAGCTGTGAACTGTCATGTGGATGCTGGGATTTGCAAGAGTAACATATGCTCTTAACCACGGAGCCATGTTTCCAGTCCCTGTCTGGTGGTCCTTAGAAGTATCCCAACCCAGGAGAGGCAGCGCTCACTTAACAATCCTTGCTACCTGGGAGGCCAAGCAGTTTGATGAAAATCTGAAATCAGCCTGGGCTACAGATAGAGACTACATTCAGAAGATAACAGTAACAAAACAACCCGATAAGCCCTGGCTTTCCTCCGTGTACAGACAGCTCCTGACCCCAACACCTGCTGTGTGAAGGCAGCTTACCAGCACTTGCGATGGTATTGAGAGAGAAGATGGGCTTCTCTTCTGTCTTGTAGGAGATAACAGACCTGGAAATGACAGAAGCACATGTGAGTAACAAAATAATTTCTAACTAAGCAGGCATTCAGAACATGAACACAAAAGAGCTCTGAATTCTTAATGTCCTTACCTGAACTGATTAAAAATGATAGAGCCTTCATCAAATTCATATCCAGAATTCAACAATTCCAGGGCAATGACTGATGCGTCTCCAAAAGTAGGGGGCTTCCGTCCCACATCTTTGAATGACACCAAAAACTGGTCAGAGTGAGTCCTAGAGATCATATAAAGAAGTTAATGAGATGCTTGTGTTACAAGAACATAGCAGGAAAGAAAAAAATTAACATGGTGAGGTTCCTGTGGGGTGTGCGGATGTGGGTGGAGGATTGCCCAAGGGGAAGTTGTCCCATACATCATGAGCACTCCTTTCAGGGCCCCTCCCAAGAGCTAAGAACTACAGAGAGCTTCTCTATTTTATATTCCTTTTGTTCAATCTTAAGTTACTTAATAGATTTCCCTTCTTGTATTTCTAGGCTGTGACAATTCTGTATGGATTCCCTTTTTAGCTTAATGCCAATAGACCTGGTTATTTTTATTGTATTCCACTTAAGGTATTAAGGAAGTGTAAACACACATGCACGCATACACACACACACAAAGTAAAAAGTAACACAGGATACACACTCCCAATACATGAGACTTCTGTATGAGAGACTTCCCTTCATTCATGTTTCCACTCCTCTGAACATGAACACATATCACATTTACCTATAAAGTATGCCCTTGATTTTGTCACCAATTCCAACAATCATAACTTCTTTCCCAGCTGCTGTGAGGTTAGCTACCTCATTCTTCATCTGTTTAGCCACTGAGGAATGAATAGCACCACAAAGCCCTCGATCTGACGACACACCAATAAGGAGGTGTTTCTTCTTGTCCTCAGGTCCCTTAATATCAGCCTTCTCATAAAGCGCTAAAAAACAAAATAAGGAGTACTGAAATGAAATTTAAATGTAGTGATCATCTCTAATTGTAAGTCGCTGCAGGGAACTGTTTTCAACTCTTCACTAGTCTTAGGTGGCATCTGATGTGTACTCACTCCATTAACAACCAGAAGGATACCGCAAAGGTTCCTAAGGATCAGCTGGTACCATATTTAAAAAAATATTGACTAAAATGTCTAGACACAACCAAAAGGACGGTAGAACACAAAAGTAACTGCTTAAGTGGACACCAGACTTTTACACAATGTAAATTCTAAGCACACAGCTAAAAAAAGTAGTAAGCAAGTATTTACTAAGCCTCTCGTGTAATTTGCACATCATGCTCTTATTTTATAGAAACTGTGGATATTGAAGTTATGGGTGTGAATTTATTTTTGGCATTTCTTTATTAACTTTCCTGGTCTGTTTTTTAAGAAGCAGAGGCAAAGAAGAAATTAAGTGGGATGAAAAATACCTGGACTGCCAGGCAGTGGTGGCACATGCTTTTAATCCCAGCAATAGGGAGGCAGAGGCGAGTTTATCTTTGTGAGTTCAAGGCCCGCCTGGGCTACACAGAGAAACTCTTGTCTGGGGGAGGGGAGGAAGACACCCGGATCTTACTAGATGAATTACCTGTGACAGAAAACAAGAAGTTGAGGGGATCAAGAGCATCAGACCCAGGGTGGCTTTCAATAGCTGGCTGCTGCCAGGACTGCAGGTACATCTGCACCTTAAGAAACCATTTCGGTGTTCATTATACAGCAACAATTTCACATTTTTATGCAAAGTGCCCCCTTCCTAAGCCAAAAGAACCTAAAACCACAAAGTCCAGGGAGTAGAGAGAACACATGCAACTTTTTAGAAAACATTTCACAGCATAAACTCCTGCCCCCAATCCTGAGACATTTAAATTAATGTTCATTTTCTGTCTGCAGTCAGCATTTTCCAGCTTACATGCCCTGAAGCTGCTGGGAGCTTCTGTCCCGACTGTTCCATCAGACACTCTTGGGCAATTTTTCCTTCTTTAAGGGAAGGATTCCTTATATTCACTCTTATTAGCAGGAAAGGTATCAGTTAAGTGCTCTCCTTTTCACATGAATGAGGTAGAGATCTGAACATTAACCTGGTTTGAATTTTTGATTGAGCAAACCAGTAAAGCAGGGCAGCAGAGGTGTAGCTCAAGTGCTGCTAGAGTATAGGGTGCAGCCCTGAGTTCGAGTCCCAGACACCACACGGCGGCTCACAACATCTACAATGAGTTCTGGTGCCCTCCTCTAGAATGCAAGCATACAAACACCGCATACATAATAAGTAAAATCTGACTGTGTTCTATCATTTCTGTGTGGAAAATGTCCTTTAGCAGTATTAAGTGGATGTTTAAAAAAAATGTATGGAAGAGCGTAAGAGAACGTAAGGCAATTCACATCTAATGCACATATACACAGATAATTAGCTCCATTTTGAAGCAAGCAAAATTTGCCTTGAAAGTTAATGCTTCTTTTTCTCCATCCTTTTTTTTTTTTTTTTTAAAAGTTAATTTCATTTCCTTATCTGTTTAACAAGGGTTAACTGTCCTGGGTACTGGACCTGCAGAATGATAGTTCTATTTTTTTTTGATTTTTTTTCAAGACAGGGTTTCTCTGTAGCTTTGGAGCCTGTCCTGGAGCTAGCTCTTGTAGACCAGGCTGGCCTTGAACTCACAGAGATCCGCCTGCCTCTGCCTCCCAAGTGCTGGGATTAAAGGTGCGTGCTACCACTGCCCAGCTGGTATTTCTATTTTAATAAGTAGTCAATAATAAAACAAACAAGGACACAATGGGTCATGATATAATTGTTAGGTTAAAAAAAAAACCCACGAGGGGTAGAGGAGATGGTTCAGTTGGTAAGTGCTCGCCCCACCACCACGAGAACTTAAGGAATGCACCCATGTAAACACCAGAAATGACCCCAGTGTTAGGGTGCAGAAAAATGGATGGATCCCTATGGCTCACTGGCAAGCCAGACTAGCCAAAACTGTGAGCTCCAGGTTCAATGAAAGAAATAGGTAGAGATCTGAGAGACCTCATATCCACCCCTGGCTTCTACACATACACAGTATATACATACAATAGACCTGAAAGGGGAGTGGGGGAAAAGAGACTCCTAGAAGAGAGCTGTAGCACAATTAATAAAAACCCAGAGACAGAAACTGGGGTTCAACCTGAATACCAGAAAACCAAAACAGCTAGTCACTGGCTCTTACCTCAACCCCAGTCCAAAATGTCGATCCTGCCTCCAGGAATCTCTCAGAATGAGACTAAGAGTTGTCTCCTCCAGCCTTATATTCTTCTCTAAGGCTGGCATTAAAGGCGTACACCACTACTGTCTGGTTTCTATGGCAAACTAGTGTGGCTACTGGGATTAAAGGTGTGTGTCACCACTGCCTTGTCTGTAAGGCTGTTCGGTGTGGCTGTCTTACTGTCTGAACTTCAGGAAAGTTTTGTTTGCACTATAATCTTGGTCCAGAATTCATGATGCCAGTTATAAGAGTAAACATGGATTCTGAGCAGTCTCAAAGGAGTTAGATACAAGGTTATCAAGCAAACCACAACTGGGTCTTGTTGGGCTTGGGACCTCTCTTGACTGTCAAAATGTTCCTTTCTGCGTAAACATCCTAGAGACTGGAGAAAGACTGCTCTTGCTACACCAAAAACTGAGGCAAAGACTGGAGAAACGGCTCAATGGAAAAGAGCACCTGCTGCTCTTGCAAAGGACCTGAGGTGGGTTGGAGACCCCCCTGCATTATAACCCCTATAACTCCAGTTCCAGGGGCCTGACACCCTAGTCTGGCCTTTACTGGCACTTTTACACAGACACTAATTAAAGATCCTAAAACCAGAACATTCCTCGCACATATGCATAGTAAAAAGTGGTCTGCACCATCAAGAAACCCTGGTTATACATCAGTATCACTTACGGTGTGGTTTTGATATCCTCACCGTGGACTTTCCTAGGTGACTGTGAGAAGAAAGAAGGGCGTTTCTCTCTTGGAACCCCTCCTACCTTCAGGAGTTTTCCTCATTTTCCTTTAATAATTCTACCTTGGCTATCATTTCCGGAATATGCCACCCACCTCTATTGCCTTCATGGCGGCCCACTCCAGTGTCTAGTGTGTTTTTCAAAATAAACTGCTATTTATACTTTCTATGTCTCTTCACTGAATTCTTTCCTTCAAGATGAAAGAAAAAAAAAAAGAGAGAACCCTGTAACATAATGACAGGAGAAATCTAGTACAAGAAGTGATATGGAAAGATGCCACTGGGAATAAGACGGCTCGGGAGGCCTTACAGAGCAGGTGGCAGTGGAAACCCATATAAAGCAAACCAAGGAAAGAAGCGGCAGCAGTGTGGGCAGAGGAGGTGAAGCAGGATCAGAACTATGTGAAGACTTGCGCATCACTGACAACTGCGTTCTTAATGTAAAAAGGTGTGCAGAAGGGGAACAGAATGACTTCATTCACTGCAGCCTTGGGTGAGAAAAGACTGCAAGAGAGCAAAAGCAAGGGAACCAGCTAGATGGCTGTGGAGGATGGGCAACAAAATCTTAGCCTACTATATGACCTCCTTCACTTTCAAATTTGCAAACATTCCACAGTAAGTTAAATTCTGCCAGGCAGTGGTGGTGCACGCCTTTCATCCCAGCACTCAGGAGACAGTTCAAGGCCAACTTGCTCTATAGAGTGAGCTCTACCAGCCAGGGATACATAGAGAAACTGTCTTGAAAACCAAAACCAAACCAAATTCTTTTTTTTTTTTTTGGTTTTTCGAGACACGGTTTCTCTAGCTTTGGAGCCTGTCCTGGAACTAGCTCTTGTAGACCAGGCTGGCTTTGAACTAACAGAAATCCGCCTGTCTCTGCCTCCTGAGTGCTGGGATTAAAGACGTGCACCACCACCGCCCGGCTAAACCAAATTCTTTGATGTGGATTTCAGTAAAAGGCAGCAGGACACTGAAAGAATTTGGATAATGTAATTACAGTTAGGATGGGAAATTTCCTACTGCTTTTGTTTATTATCTCTATGACAAATAATCAAATCAGTATAAAAACACCTAAACATAAAATATAAGTTCTAAAAATACCATATCACTTTTTTCTGTAGAAAAGAATTCAAGAAGAGATTACATAAAAGTTACAATCAAGTTGCCCTGTCTGTTTTCTCACCAGCTGTCCCTACCTCACTGTCCTAAAACAGCACATAAGGTTATTAATGAGATGACAGCATTTCTTAGTCTTTCGGATGGCAGTACAATAGCCCAGAAAAGGTTTTAGGCTGTTTAACAGTCACAGACAGTGCTAATACACAGGCTTTGTGGCAAAACACAGAGGACTTTGTTTACTTATGTGGCCCTGGGCAAGTCCCCAAATTCTGGTGTGCAGAAATTACATGTGCATGTAAATGCACATGTATGAAAACATGAATGCACATAGAGTGCTCAGGATGGGCTTGGTACCATACCAAGTATCTTAGTTTGGTTTCTGTTGATAAAAGAGGGATACAAAGTAACTTAGGGAGGACAGGTTTTATTTTACATTCCAGGTAACAATGAATCACTTCAGGGAACCAAGATAAGGACCTGGGACCTAGACTGAAGCAGAAGCCTTGGAGGACTGTAGCTTGCTGGTTTTCTTCACTTATTTTATGTACAGCTCAGGTATTCCTGCCCAGGGATGGCACAGCCCACAGTGGGCTGGGCCTCTCCGCTTCAATTAGCAGTCAAGAAGATGTCAAACAAACACGCCCATAGGCCAATTCCTCAGTTGAGAGTCCCTCATCCCAGGTATATCTAGGCTTTTTAAAGTGGACAAAAGCACCCAGCACTAGGTTCACTAAGAGCAATCATCTCTGTGTGGACATCTTCCTAACTCACCCAAGGAGCCTGTTCCATACACTCGAGCTGGCTTCAGCTCCCGCTCAGCCCGGGCATACTTTGCAGCTGCCACCATCTTCATAGACTTGGTAATTTTCTGGATGTTTTTGATGGACTTCAGTCTCCTGGTAACTAAAAATTCAAAGTGCCGTGTTAGACAAAGGAGGCAGAGTACAATTTCATCTGTGAATACAGAGAGCAGGCTTTCTTAAGTGCCAAGCAGAATAATTAGCACTTAGGCTCAACGACAAGCAGCTGACACTAAGCTAATCTAAATGCACAACTAGTCCCAGTCACGGAGCGACTAGCTACACAGGATGTAGAAATGAACACCACACATATATTAAACTGGAAAAAATGGCCTCACTTAATTACTTCATAGCCTTATTTTTAGTTGTTTTATTACAAACATGGAAGTAGTATAGATTTTCTAGTTATATCGTTTTTATTCAGCAGGTCATAGGGACCAGCATTCTTCTGTGTCATCTCATGTGATCTTTCAAAATAAATCCAACACATAGAGTGCCAACTAATTTGACAACTTTGAAAAAGATACCATAGGCTAACGAGTCATATGTGTGTGTATGTATAAAAACATATTTTTTGCTATTATTTATTTTGTGAGAGAGCTTGTGTGGGTGTGCACCACGGTGTGCATACGGAGATCAGAGAACAACTTGCAGGAGTGGGTTCTCTTTCCACTGAAGTCCTTAAGCTTGGTGGCTAGAACCTTTATCTGCTAAGCCATTATCTGCATCTTAAAAATTAGTTCTAGTTGTCAAAATTTAGTTTGACTTAATTTGCATAATGAGAGAAACAACATACTTACTATCTTTCAAAGTTGCCATGTTTCGAACTTGGATCCTGAGGATAAAGATTTAAAAAGTACTTCAGTTTTTGTTCTAAAGTAGCTTTGCTACACAATGCTTATCTGAGTATACTATACAGACAAGCATCAAATACAGGATTCTGAATGTGAACAGAAATGTTGGCCTATTTACAGTCTAGTATTAATACCAAGCCCTAGAGCATGATAGCACTCCTCAATGCTGGATTTCCACTTCCACACCTCTGCTTACTTGATTTCAGAGCAACAGGGTCTTTCCCATCTTTGTCTAACTACATTTGAAACTCAGGATGGAAATGAAACCCGACTCCCATGGTGCATATTAAAAATAATACTCAAGCTGAGCTGGGCACAGTGACACACGTCTTTAATCCCAGCACTAGGGATGCAGGTAGATCTCTGTGAGTTTGAGGCCTGGCTGCTGTTCTACACAGTAGACTAGGATGGGCAGAACTATATAGTGAGACCCTGCCTTAAAAACAAAACAAAAATCAAGTCCAAATGTATCAAAGACCTCAACATAAAGTCAGCTACACTGAACTTATAGAAGAGAAAGTGGAAAGTACACTCGAATGCACTGGCACAGGGAACCACTTCCTAAATAGAAACCCAGCAGCACAGACACAGAGAAACAATTAATGGGACCTCCTGAAACTGAAAAACTTCTGTAAAGCAAAGGACACAGTCAACAAGACACAACGACTGCCTACAGAATGGGAAAAGATCTTCACTAACCCCACATCAGACAGAGGGCTGATCTCCAGAATATACAAAGAACTCAAGAAATTGAACACCAAAAGATCACATAAT
>JAQHUG010000112.1:3903210-3988388 GCA_028555095.1 Dicrostonyx torquatus
AAATATTAAATATTTAATGTCTTTAATATTTTTTCTTATAGGGCGTGCATGTGCACACACACCATGAAAGAGCAAGAGGTGAATAAGTAAATGATGACAAAGATGAGATGCATGAAAATGGCACCAGGGAACCCACCTGTAGTACACCAACTAAAGCCATCTCTAAACTCCCCCAATAACAAGCCTAAAGAGTGGGCTCCGTGCCCTCGGCAATCTGACAGCTGTAGCCTGAGCTATTCCTGTCACATGTTTGTCCATGTTGATAGTTTAGGCCACACACAATAAAACTTTCTTGTTTCCATTAAAGTGTTTTCTTTAAGTTAGATATTAGGAAAATTAAGACAGTTTTTGCCCCTATGGGAGTGGGCAGAGAACTACAAGGCAAAGCTATATACTTCATGACCCCACCCCACCTACATATGGTAGACTTTATTCTAAAGCTTAATTTTTAGAGTTTTTAATTAACATATATTAATTATAAGCAATGAGTGTTTAGTTGACAATTAAATACATGTGTGTATTTAATTTTGATCACATTCGGCCCCCATTATCCTCTTCTGTTCCTCCCTCTCCCTTCCTGTTCAGTCTTCCTTCTACTCCACCGTTTTTGTCCCACCCCTTATTTTAGGTGATCCAATGAGTTTAATTAGGGTTTTTCCCCCCCCAGGAAAGGACAACTCACCAGTGTCTGCTCCACTGAAAAAAAGACACCTCTTTCTCCCTCAGCAACCCTCAACTGCCCATAGATCCTCAGGAAGAGGCAAGGTTTGTGAGTCCCTCCCTGTAAGCAACTGTTAACTGCCAATCAAATGTCACTCACAGAGAGAGGAGTTGCTCTCCTCCCCTTGATGAATGCTGAAGGGCTCAATCTTGGACATAAAAGAGTGCCACAGCCATGTCATGTAGAAGACCGAGTTCTGCAACACTCTACTCCACTCCACCTGATGGCTCTTATGTATTTTTTATTTTTGGATGTTCCCTGAGCCTTGGAGGGAGCGATACAGATGTCCCATTCTCCCTAGCTAGATGAGCCTCTGATGACCACTGCTGGCAGAAGCACTAATCTATAGGCAGAAAAGTAAGTATTTAAGGAGCAGTTTGGCAGGCATAGCATATCCACTAGCAAGACAGTAGCAGCAGCTTCTCTATTGGCGCTTATGGCCTCCACAGCAACAGGTTTCTGACCAGGTTTACAGCACCAGAGGCAAATCTCCTGTTGTAAGGTAAGCCTTAAATACAAGTAGACGGTTAAGGAAAAGATGTTTATAAGCCCACAAATTAAATTTCAGATGGCAATCCCCAGCATGCAATGAGGATGCGATGGACTCTGGCATGTGGTCCAGCAAAGCAAACAGAGACTAGATGGCTAATCATACCAGTACAGACAGTTGGGGTACAAAGCTAAGACTATAAAATAGTTAAAACAATTAAATCTTATGTGTATTTTACAACAAAAACACCAAAATAGAAGTAGTTATGCATATAAGGTCTACATGAGGAAAGGTATATTATTGAGGAAAGAAACTAAAATTTTAAATAAAATTTAAGCAAAAACAATACTGCCAAAAAAAGTCAATTCTCCTTGACTTGATAAGTAAATTCAACATAACCCCAACTACAATCTTAGCAAGCTAATGTGGACGCGAATAAACCGATTGCAAACAATCTAGGGTGGGCAAATAATACTGAAGGAGAAAAGAGCTGAAGATCTGACTTGAGTCTTCTATGAAACTACAGCAGTTAACACTGGTTGAGTGGACAAGGAGCTGGCGATTAGATGATCCTACTTCTATGTCAAAGTGGTCACAGACCTAAGTGGAAAAGGCAAGATCATAAAACTTCTGGGAGATTAAAAAGACTTAGAACAGCCTCTTAACCTTTGAGCCATCTCTCCAGCCCTTAAACCTCTTTAAAGACAAAGCAAAAAAATTCTTGTATGTATGCCACATAAGTGACAAGGTACATTATATGTCAATGTCAAGAGAACAAATCTGAGGAGCGGGATCTCTCCAACCATAAGGGTTCTAGGTATCAAACTCAGGTCACAAAACTTGATGGCAAGGGCCTTTACCCCACTGAGCCATCATGATGGATCGAAAATTTGTGAAAACATTAAAAAAAAAATCACAGAATAACCTTAATGGAACTACAGACTGTAGTAATAATATATCAAAAGTGATGTTAAGCACAGGGAAAATGGTCCAGAGTGGTGGGTAGGGATATGAACTCTCCATAGTAAATAAATACTCAACATCACACAAATCTAAAACTACAATGGAAAATGTGCTTTTCTTTTAATTATAATTTTCAAATGTAAGTTACAGAATGATGTATGCTGTGTCTGTTTTGCTTATGAGGCAATTATATGTGTAAAAATAACTAAAAGATTATTTTAAAGAGTCACTCTCTTAGCTCGAAAAGTGGGGAATGCAGCTCTGTGGTACATTTACCCGTCATGTTCAAGGTTCTGGGATCAGTCCCTAGCACTAGAAAAAAACAAAAACCCAAACCGCCACAAACTTTTGATTTACATAGCTTAATACTGGTATTAGTAAGCCATAGAAAAAGAAAATTAAATAGTAAGAGAAAACAGACTATACAGAAAACATTAAGTCTGATTGAAAAAAAAAATAAAGCTCAAGGCCAGAAGACAGGACAAACTATTTCAACATAGACTACTGGACATAGTGATCGTTATACTCATCCCTTCTAGAAATGGCACAGCAAAAGTCTGAGCTGCCTCCCCCCCTCAATGATGTTACCAGAGGCTCTAGAATTACAATTAGAAAAGTGTGGTTTTAGGCATATGCTTCAATTTAACTGACATGTGATGTGGGATGCCCTTCTGTATGCTGTGGATGTCTTATTGGTTAATAAAGATGCAGATTTGGCCGATAGCCAGGCAGAATATAGCTAGGAGGGAAATCTAAGCAAAGAGACAGAGGGAAAGAAGGCGGAGTCAGGAGACATCGGCAGTCACTGGAGAAGCAAGATGTGAGGCAACAAGCCACAAGCCTCATGGCAAAATATAGAATAGAAATGGGTTAAGTTAAATTGTAAGAGTTATTTAATAAGAAGCCTGAGCTAACAGGTCAAACAGTTTGTAAATAATATTAAGCCTCAGAGTGGTTATTTGGAAACTGGTGGGCAGGAGAGAAGCCTCCTCTAGGTATAGGCATGACTTCCTCATAAAGGATTAGTGCACAGAACAATTCTGAATTGCATAATGTATTTGAGCCAATACAATCTTTTGTTTTGACATTCCAAGTTTGTAGTATGGAAGGGAAATGTCTTTTAACTTTCTATGTAGGCCACAGGCTACCACTCCATAAGCTTTGAAGTGCTCTCATAGTCTGCCTTCATTCAGCTCAATTTTTAAGATCAATTAATTTAACCTTAATCAATTTAAGGTTAATGTAATGAACAGCCATGAGGCGCTTGAACATTTAAAAAGCATTATGGGAAAAATACAAATATGGAGAATAGAGTCTCACAGGTAAAGAAGTCTAAGGACAACTTTTGGGAGTTGGCTCTCTCCTTCAGTTGTGAGTTCAGGGCGTTGGATTCAGAATGTCAATATTGTACCTCTTGGTTAATCTTCCTATCCCTATTTCTGGAACCTTAAGGGATAGTTCCATCTACTGAATCTCATACTGCAAAGAGTTAGCATTGGGAGGACAAAGTCTTGGTCCCAACTTGTCCTCTGGAGGTATTACAGAGACTCGGCAATGCCAAACACAGTGGATGCACAACCAAGGGGACAGTGGGAAAACTGCAGGATCTCCTCTTAGAGTACTGGGTTGTTTTCAAACTTCAGGAGGCATGGGTGATGCCTATGCAAGAATCAGCAGTCTGGAGGGATTTTTTTTTTTTAATTTTATGTGCATTGGTATTTCGCTTGTCTCTATGTCTATGTGAGGGTGTCAGATCCCCTGAAACTGGAGTGGCAGACAGTTTTGAGTTGCCACGTGGGTGCTGGGAATTGAACCTGGGTCCTCTGGGAGAGTTATTAGTGCTCTTAACTGCTGAGCCATCTCTCCTGTGTGGAGGGATTTTAAGGAGTGTGCAATGCTGTACAGTATACAAATGATGGAAAAACACTTAGCATTAACTAACTCTCAAGAAAAAGTTTAAAGTTTATCAAATTCTTTAAAACCCCTATTTCCTCCTTCGACAGGCAGAGTAGCCTTTTTATATCGTGCACGTAGTGTTTAGAAACCTGCTTCCATGGTTTCAATTTATATATATGATCCAGGCTAGCAGTTCCTCCACGGAACTTATTTATTTAGTCCTACACTCAACTATCACTGCCTCTGCTTCAAAGAGGAGAATCCAGTGGGACAGATACTAGGGAATTTGCCCAAGGCCACACACAACCACACGAAGTGGCAATGTGAGCATTCAAACCCAGTTCCAGAGTCCATCTGTGAGATGACACTCTGTTGCCTCCCAGTTCACATTCATGGTAGATATGTGCCCTCATTACCCTAGATGAAATCTGCCTCCCCACTCTTCATTATGGCCACTCGTACCCATTACAGAGCAGTTCCATTTTAGAGCTGGCTGAACACTAAGAAAATAAAAACATTTCTTCCCTCAAAGTTGAAGATGGGAAATAAACTCAGGAACCTCCTTCCTCCAGTCCTCCCTGAAAACCAACAGACCAGGGTTTCTAAGGCTTCCCACAATCAACAACACCAAGAAAAAGCTTCTCCATGGTTCTGTGAAGGTGAAGGCAGTCTCCTCCCCTCAATTACCTCTCTGGAATATGAATCCTTAGACTTCTTTAAAAAAGGGTTTATGTGGGGGGCTGGAGAGATGGCTCAGTGGTTAAGAGCACTCACTGCCTGCTCTTCCAAAGGTCCTGAGTTCAATTCCCGGCAACCACGTGATGGCTCACAACCATCTGTAATGAGGGCTTCTGGCCTATAGGCATACACACAGACAGAATATTGTATACATAATAAATAAATATTTGTTTTAAAAAAAGGGTTTATGTGTATGAGGATTTCTGCCTGCATACATGTACGTGTACTGCACACACGGAGGTCAGAAGAGGGTGTTACACTCCCTGGGGCGTATGTATGGGTGCTGAAAACTCGTGAACCCATATCCTCTGCAGGTGCAACAAATGCTCTTAACTGCAGAGCCAACCTTCCAGCCCCTGAAACCTTAACATCTTAATTTGTGAATTCCAAAGGCAACTAAAATGGGGAAAACACGGCCTAATGATGGACATCAAGAACAATGAAATACTTGAAAAGAGAAAGGAATATGCAATCCATAGAACACTTAGGCTCCCGGAATCTCCAACACTCCAGAGGTTAAACTCAGCCTTTATCTGCCCATTCCAGTTTAGGTTCCCAGCAGCTCTTAAGGAAAAGCAACACTTTACCAGAACTCATCTTCAGATGCTCTCACCTGTGTTTCATAAAAAGTTACGTCTACGAGCTTTATGTGAAACGTTTACCTTGCATTAACTTCATAGGTTCTAAACCTATGGACCCATAAAAGGCACAGCAAGTGCAAAGGGTGGCCAAGTGCTGGCTGCCGAGCACCACGGGAAGTCAAGAAATTTCCCAGGAAGCTCACAGACCCTGCACATTTTAACACCTGTGTGGTGCCAACTGGGTTGGCAGGCACTCCACGGATGTCCAAAGGCAGACTGACACTAGGAGACTCCAGCTGCCCTGACTTCCCATGTTAAATGAACTGACCTTCCTTCCAAGGTTAACCTACCAACGCGCTTTACGTACACATTCAGTTTTCTCAGTACTTTGGAGCCTTGGAATATGGCTATAAAGTCCTTGCTTCATGAAAGAACTATTTCAATTCCTGCTTGGTAGTTCCAGAGACTAGGCTACAAGAATCTAGTTTAGCGCTGGAGGGCCTTAACAATCCTCCATACTGTAAAAGCAAGAAATCTCTAGGCATCGCCTATAGTTAATAACCCCCTAGCACCAATTCTTCTAGCTTCAAAGCACTACACGGTATTACACTGTGTTCTCCATAAACCACATTCTATCTGTCCATCCCCAGGCATTCTAATATTTTTAGAGTTTTTAGAATTAATATTTAAAGTCAAACCTTACAGTATCTATTCTCTTTATATGGAAACTAACAAAGGTGACTTTTTGAAAGCCCATACGCGGTGGCCTCCCCCTCCCTACCAAGGTCCCTTGGGACAGTTTAATGACCTTGCAGGGAAACTACTTCAACACGAGTGTGCGCTTGCTGACAATGCTTCATGTCTTTCCCATTAAAATCGACAGATTTTAAAGTCTCTTCAACACCAAGGCGACCAGCAAGTTCTGGAGAGATCTAATTTAGATTCCTTAGCTTCTCCAGTACCTAGCAAGGAGCCCGATACACCGTGGATGCCTGACGAATGAGCTCAATCAAGCACAAGATCTCGCAGCTCAACAGTGCAATATTTCACAGGGCGTCACAGACAAAAATGTACAACCTAACTTTCCCTAGGCTTTTTCTTCTGTCTCCCCTGCACCCTGAGGATCTTTCTAGAGACCTTACAAGACATGAACCAGGGTACGCAGCGGAAGTAGAGAGCTGATAGAAACCCAGATGGTTCCAACGCCCAATTCGACTCCAGTCCGGGTCCTGAAGTCCCGGATGGCCGTTTCAGTCTATGGGGACCAAGCCGTGACCTTGTTCCCTTTGACCCCGGCCCGGGACTGGCACGCGCCCTTCCCGCTTTGCAGACACATCCGCGGCCCGAGCGTCTGGGACGTGCAGGAACCCGGACCTTCTCGGCTTCGGGTGAGCATGCAGCCCGAACTCTCCTGCTTCGCAGCAGCCCGAGCCCCACATCCCTCCCGATTTAGTCATACCATTGCGGCTGCAAAGCACAGGCCGACAGCCCGGCAACACTCGCCCGCGAGAACATGGTGGAATCTTGAAGGTCGGGCAGACGGGGCTCACTGCGCGTGCGCGGGAGCTCCCACGCACTGGCCCTTGTCGCTGGCGGCTTCAGTCTCGTTAATTCTCGTGAGCTCTGAAGCCTCGGGCTCCCTAGCCCCACCCACTTCCTGCTGTCAGTTTTAGTCCCGCCTGTCCTCGCGTCGATCCAGTTCCGCTTCCGGCTGCTTTGCGTTGTAGTGCTCCGGTCGCCATGGGCAAGTCAGATTTTCTGAGCCCCAAAGCCATCGCGAATAGAATCAAGTCCAAAGGACTCCAGAAGCTTCGCTGGTACTGCCAGATGTGCCAAAAACAGTGCCGTGACGAGGTAAGTGGCTCAGAGTGGCCGCGACTCCGAGGGTCCCAGCAGGGACCCCGGCACCCAAACGACTCTGCGCACCGGTTCGGAGCGTTTTTCTGCGCAGTCTTCCCTAGCCGGGTGCCAGAGGTCTGTGAACCTCAGTGCCCTTCGCGTGATGCTCCAGCTCCACCAGAAATGATCCCAGACAGGCACCTACTGATTGCCAGGCTCTGACTTTCCTAGGGTTGGTAAAAAATTAGGAACTCCTACTGCACTGCTTAATAGAGATACGGGCTTGGGCAAATAAAGTGCCCTGTTATTGGTAAAGTAGAGGTAATAACTGTACGTGTTTGCTCTAAGGTTGTCACTGGGCTCTATTTTTTTGTTTGTTTGTATGGTGTTGTTTTGGGTTTTTTCCCCTTGAGACTCGGTCTTCCCATAACTTAAACGCCATTATCTCCCGAAGTTCCTCCCACTTGTTACTGCTATTAGGGGGTTAGAGATTCAGGAGGTACAAACTTGCGTTCCATAGCACGTAGAAGTTACCCTTAAGTGTTTTACCATATTTACTTTTTTCTGAAATATTTCATAATAAATTATTATTTATTATATATTAATATAATGTATAATAATAAGTAAATGTCAGTATACTTAACCTCTGAGAACCTAAATATGTGATCAACATAACAAGGTAATCGCCTATTTCATTTCAATATGTGTTAAAATGCCACCAATATAGCAAACCTAATAAAAATTCCTTTACATCATCCAATACACTCCATTTAATTTCTGCTTTATTTTGGAGACAGTGTCTCAGTATGTAACTTTAACTGGCCTGGAACTCACCATGTAGGACCCTGCTGACCTCAAACAAGATCCACCTGCCTCTGCTTCTCTAGTGCTGGTCAAAGACATAGACCAACCCACTTCATAGTAATACTTTCTCAGTAATCTGGTGGTAGTGGTGGTGGGGACCAGGAACCTTGCTTGTTAAGCAGTACTACAAGTTAATCCAGAATCTTACACATGCCTGGCAAATGCTCTACCACTGAACTACTTCCTTATGCCCCTACGGTGGTATATTATTTGTATTTTAATAAATAACTCTTGCCTGCAGTCCAGAGCCAGAGCTAAAGCCTCTAGAGGTCAGGTAACGGTAACACACACCTTTCATTCCAGGATTTGGGAGACAGAGGCAGATGGATCTCTGTGAGTTCCCCCACACATACGCACACACTCAATCTAGAGCATGGTTATAGTTAGCGATTTGATTTTGTAAAAATAATTTATCAGGACTAGAGAAATGGCTCAGTGGTTAAGAGCGCTGGCTACTCTTCTAGAGGACCCAGGTTCTATTTCTAGTATATCCCTGCCGTCTGTAACTTTGGTTCCAGTGGATCTAACACTGTAGTATGACCCCCTCGGACACGGCACAGAAGTGGTACACAGGCATGCATGCAGGAAAAATGTCCATAATTTTACAAGTTAAAAAAGAATTTATCATTAAAGGACGCATTTAAGAACTTAATGACCTACAGTGTGGGAAGTGTTGTGATATGGAGATGAGAGTTTAACGCCCTTTGCCTTTTTTGTAGAATGGCTTTAAGTGTCACTGTATGTCTGAATCTCATCAAAGACAGCTGTTGCTGGCATCGGAAAATCCTCAGCAGTTCATGGATTATTTTTCAGAGTAAGTCACTCAGAGACAGTCTTCCCTCTTAAATGTTACTAAGTTGGCCATGTAATCGAAGTGCTCACTATTTTATATTGGCGATCCATTGTCTCTTACCTGTTGGGATGACTGGAGTCTCACTGTCCTCAGCCTTTGTCTTCTGAAATTAATCAGTATGCCACAGTTACCAAAGTGTTTCTTAGAACTACCCTTTTCTTTCAATTCAGCACTGCATGACCTCGCATCTTTCCCCCTGCACGGGTTTTGGATGATGCTGTGGGATGAGGTTCCTGAGTTTTTTTGTGCTTTAGTATTCTCATGGGTACGATGGCATTGAAGTGACACCCTGACCCAGCTGTTGGGCTGCTGTGTAGGACTGGAAGAAGAGTGAGAGAATTAATATTTTTAAAGGACAGAGAAGTGTGTCTAATACTAATAATGGTTTTCTGTTAATTATTACCAATACTAGCCTTTTTTTTTCTTTTTTGGTTTTTTCGAGACAGTATTTTTCTGTGTAGCTTTGGAGCCTGTCCTGGAACTCACTCTTTAGACCAGGCTGGCCTCGAACTCAAAGAGATCTGTCTGCCTCTGTCTTCCAAGTGCTGGGATGAAAGGCGTGCGCCACCACCGCCTGGCTTTTTTTTTTTTTCCAAACTCTAGATATTTTCTGAGGACCCCTTTATACATACATTGAAGATTCCAAAGGTCTTTTGTTTTTATGGGTGATATGTGTCAACATTTGAAATTAAATTTGAAAAAAGTTACAAACACTTATTAGTCTACTTTAAAATACTAATATATTTACCCTGTGTTTCAGTAAAACAGGGACCTGAGAGAGGACATAGAGGATAAAATGGCTGCCATACACATTTGAGGACCAGAGTTGCAATTTGCAGCATCCACAATAAGCCAAACAGGCATCATGATAAGCCCATAATCCCAGTGCTCAGGAGGTAGAGACAGTGGATTTCTGGGGCAAACCACTAACTCTACTTGCTGAGTTGGTGAGCTCTACGTTCAGCAAGAGTCCCTGCCTCAGTAAATAAAGTGGAGAGCAATCAAGAAAGTTACTCAGTTGACCTCTGGCCTCCATATGTACACAGAATGCATGTGTGCCTACACTCAAGTGTGCATACATGGGTCTTCGTGTGTGTGTGTGTGTGTGTGTGTGTCCCACCCCCGTTAATTTAAGATCTCACTATGTGGCCAAGGTTAGTTTTAAACTCACAATCTTCTTGCTTCAGCACCACAAATGCTGGAATTATAGGTATGTTCCACTATACCTAGTGAGATATTTTAATAGAAAAACCAAACCAAAGCCACACACTATATTTTCCAAATACAAAAACATCTATTTTATATTTTTGCAAATCTCTTCAAATCTCACTTAAACGGCAGCTGAATTCTCACCTTTGCTTCCACATTTAGCCTGTTATGTTGTCTTGATTGAAGAACATAAAGGATGTTCAGCTTTGTCCTAGATGGTTTGTTAGAAGGGGAAGCACTCTAGTATCTTTCCAAAGAAGGTATACTTTGATGCTGCATAAAGATAGAGTGTGAGCAAACTTCTTAGAGTAGTTATAGCACAGATCCCGAAAGCAGGACATTATATTCTGTTGAGTTAAAATCTACTAGTCTACATTTTATGTGGATCTTGTACATGTACGTGGTCTTCTAATGCATGCGAGTCTCTTGAAAAATATCAGTTGAGTTACAAACACCTTCCTTTCAAATAGTGACCCTACTTAATGTACAGTGTCATCTGATGGTACTCATTAATAGCACAGATGTTGTCAGAACAGCTCTGAGTTTGAGAGGTCTGTTGAGCTCACAGTGGCAGGTTCTACTTGACAAAATTCTAATCGTGACTCAGGAGCTCCAATCTCTTCATTGGCAGCACATCGCCTGTTCTTTACCCAAAACAGCAATCTTACTTCAATTTTGAGGACATGTCTGCCAGATGTCCAGTTTGGAATAATGGTAGTTTATGTCTTTCCATCTTTTATGTCCCATGAGAAAAAGTTTTCAGCTCACAGCTCAGTGGCACGGTACTTTGTCACAGCGGCTGTGATGCTCAGTGGTAATGTTCATCTGTAATTCCTAGTTTATCACAAACTATCAGAAGGTGATATTGAAGGCTGTGGTTTAATACAACCAACAACTTTTACTGCTTCCTAGTGATGTGCTAGATAAAGCTAGTCTTAGTATTCAGTAGTTGGTGTGGTGTTGTATAGAGTACATCATTGTTAAATGATTTG
Source organism: Dicrostonyx torquatus (assembly GCA_028555095.1). Lineage (NCBI taxonomy): Eukaryota > Metazoa > Chordata > Mammalia > Rodentia > Cricetidae > Dicrostonyx > Dicrostonyx torquatus. The sequence continues at coordinate 3,914,357 of JAQHUG010000112.1, forward strand.
AGATTACTGCCTGGAACCTTCTATGTATGCTAAGCTCCTGGTGGGTTTAACCTCCATCTTCAGAAAATTTATTTGAGCACTCATTCATTTAGTCATTCAGCCATTCATTTATTTATGTTTTGAAACAGGCTCTTATGTTGTCCTGACTGACTTGGTACTCATGCAGTACAGGCTGGTGTGAGATTCAGAACAGTCCTCTTGTCTGAGCCTCCTTAGTGCTGGTATGACAGGCTTCTGCCACGAAACCCATTTTCTTTCCATTGCTTTTAATCTTATCAGTGTGAAAAGCTACAATGACAAAGGAAAATTAGTTTTATGTGTGCACTACCTAAAACAGTCTTGAATAGCACTGGACGCTCAGGCCACACATTGGGAAAGAGTGTTGTGACAAGTGCTGGACCCTTCCTGCCTCTACCTGCTTTCCACCTGTTGTTCACAGCGCTGTCTGCTGTCGGCTGCCGTGCATGGCTTTTCTCGTCTTCATCTTCCTCGGTCTGTCTTCAGTGGGTAATGCGTGAACTCCTCACTGCCACACTCCCTCTGTGTTCTTCCTGACCCTCTTCCTTCTTAGCTCCTCAAATAGCAGAAAGTTCTCTGGAAGTCCTAGGATTCTCTCATCTTTTTGTCCCACCCCACATTAATCTTAAGTCACATGTCACCATAAATCACACTCTTTCAACTGTTGTCTTTATGGTCAGGTGTCTCCTTAATCCCCCCCCCCGCACCCCTTAAATCTTGATGTTCTTTTCTAGCATTTGTCCTAGGTTACAGATGATTTTTTTTCCTTGACAACTCTGCTTTTCTGAAAGCACGTTCAGAATCATCATTTCTATTATTTTTATTTTAAAAATTTATTTTATTTTATGTGTATGAATGTTTTGCCTGCATGTATATATGTGTACCATGCTCATGACTGGTGCATGGAGGTCAGAAGAGGGCAATGGATCTCCTGGAACTGGAATTGGATGGTTGTGAGTTGGGTATCAAACCTTGGTCCTTCACAAGAGCAACAAGTATTCTAAACCACTGAGCAATCTCTCCAGACCCAGAGCCTGCATTTCTGAAGTGAACGCAGTATGCTACCCCCAAACCTCAGTGTCAGCTAATAGAACCCCTAGTCCACTTGGAATCCTTCTTATCTATTGTATGTGATGCCCTTCAGACTCAGGTCATTTCCATTCTTTCTGTCCAGTAATGCTTCCCAGCATTTCTCACTTGAGTCACTTTCATGGTTCCTCACCTTTAGCCACCGCTGTTCCTGTTCTACCAACAATTGTGTGTACAGGCTTAGCTTAGATTTAAAATAATGCCGGAACCCATACCCAGCTTCTCATTCTGAAGATCTTGGATGGGACCAGAGATTTTACATTTCTGTGACATTCCCAAGTGATGGTGTTACTATTCTCTGCTACCCACCATGATTTTCTCCCTTCCTCCCTCCCTCCCTCTCTCCCTCCCTCCCTTTCATCCTTTTCCTTTTGAGTATAGGTTAAATTTTTTTTAAATTAGCATGTAAAGCAATGATTTTCCTCATAAATGTTATTATACTGTCTCATAATTCATAATTCTCCTACTGACTTCCTCTCCCTCCTTGTCCTCCACTACTTGTCTCATTCCTTCTTCCCCTAGTAATCCACTCTTCTGTTTTCAGGCCGCATGTGTTCTGTTATCCTCTTTTTTCCTCTCCTTTACGATCTCATCATCCTCTCTTATGAGCCCCATCACATTTCATTTTACTCCCCTACCCCCACATGCACACACACACACACACACACACACACACAATCTTAAATCTAGGTTTCATATGAAAGAAAACTTCATATTCTTTTTATGATCTAGCTTAACATGATTTCTGTTTCTATCCTTTTTGTCCTTGCAAATGTTATGATATCATTTTGCTTTTAAAAATTATTTATTTTATGTGTATGAGTATTTTGCTTGCATGGACTCGAAGAGGGTGTTGAATCACTTGGAAGTGTCTTTGGAGTCAAAGACAGTTTAGCTATGTGGTTGCTGGGACTCAACTCTGGGTCCTCGGGGGGAGCAGCTACTACTGTTATTGACTGAGCCATCTCTTCAGCCCCTTTATTTTCCTTTATGACTGTATAACTCATAATTATGATTACAGAGTTTAATTAATTTTTCAAACCTAAGTTATTTGGGTTGGAAATGCTTTCCCATTGCTTGCTGAAAACTAGATGTGTATAACATGACATTCAAGATGTCAAAAATTGGATCAGACTTCATCTTCAAGCCACATCTTCTCCCCTCATGTCATTCTGCCTCCACTCATCCTTATTATTGTCATCCTAAACTCCAGCCAAAGTCAAATAAGTGTCGTCTTTCAAACACACCCTGTGTTCTGTTTGGAAGGAATGGGCTTTCCTTTTGGCCTTTGAATCATATTTCACTGTCCATATTAAAATCCCTCTGGCAGTGCCCTCAAATTTGTTCATGATATTTTGTTAAATTTCTTTTTTAGTTGACTTTTTTGGAACTGCTTGAAGGTTAAGATGTGATTTACTCTCCTGGACAGAGTGGTATTATTATCCCATAATAGTCAGTAGTCCTTAGAACAAAGACCCTATGATGAACCTAAAGACATGTAGCTTTTATCTTGGCTGCTCTACTAAGGCCAAGCATTTCAACTCCAGGCTAATCTTTGCAGTTATTTCTATGGTCACGTTAAAGGTTTATGGCACATTGGCACATGGTAACGTAGATGGTTGATGTTACATCTGGTCACTAAAATTTATGATTGCTTAAACTTCAAGAAGATGGCATTTTATATTTGTAGCAAGTACCTTAATGTTTTCATTTCTTTCTTTTCTAGAGAATTCCGAAATGACTTTCTGGAACTTCTGAGAAGACGCTTTGGTAAACATCTTAAATATTTTATAAATAACAATTTCATAATTGTGGGTTTTTTTTTTCAGGCTCAGCAGTGTCATATTTTTTTTTCTAGGCACTAAGAGAGTTCACAACAACATTGTCTACAATGAATACATCAGCCACCGAGAGCACATCCATATGAATGCCACTCAGTGGGAAACGCTGACCGACTTTACCAAGTGGCTGGGCAGAGAAGGTAAGAAGAGAACAGTGAAACTGGTGTTCCATGCTTTATTTCTGTGAGAGAAGTCATTGTCAGTTTCTGTCTGATTTTATGGAAAATAAGATCTCTAGGGCAATTAGGAAAGCAGGAGGTGAACCTACTATTCCATAGTTACTTAGTTATATGCCACTTTTGTCTGTTTTATTTTTTGAAGCTGGGACTTACATAGCCTAGGCTGCAATGGAAATTATGACTATCTTGCCTCTGCTTCCCAGGGGGTGGGGTTACAGTTTTGGATGCTCAGTGGCCAGCTTGAGGACTTCTTTTGACAGTGCATCGAAGTGTTCTGTAGTAGGCACTTTCCGTCACTGTGACAAAATCACTAAGCAAATTGGTTTTTGACTTGCAGTTGGTAAAAATTCGCTTCACGACCACTTGGCTCCTGTGCTTCTGGGCCTGAAGTGAGGGAGAGCTTCATGCCAGGGGGCACATGATGAGGCAGAGGAAGGGAAGAGGGCTAGGGTGAGATGTGCCCTTCCAGAGTGGCCCAGTGGCCACTTCCCCCTCTCAGCCAGGCCTGTTAGTCTCCCACTTCTCAATAGTGCTATCATATTAAAGTTTGAGAATGGGTTAATTCACCGATGAGGTCAGAGCCTCCAGATCCAGTCGCTTCACAATGATGGAGACCAAGCTCTCAACAAATGAGCTGTGTGAGACAGTGCATATCCAATCCATAATATTCCATAATATTTGTATTTAGTTTGTTATTAGCAGTCTCAGGACCTGAGATTGATCCTTAGGACACACATGGTAGGAGAGAACCAGCTTCTGAAAGTTTCTGACCTCCACGTGTATGTCCACACACATACATACATGTGCGCCACACATACACACACTTGTACACCACATACACTTGTGATCCTTAGGACACACATGGTAGGAGAGAACCAGCTTCTGAAAGTTTCTGACCTCCATGTGTATGTCCACACACATACATACATGTGCGCCACACATACACACACTTGTACACCACATACACTTGTATGCCACAGCGTACAAATAAAAGTAATAGAAATTATTTTAAAAGGATATTAGCAGCCTTTTCCGTTCTTTCTTTTCCTTCTCCTCCATATTCACCCTCTCTCATCCCATCATTTATGTGTTGAGACAGAGGCTCACCCTGTACTCCAGTCTACTCTAGAGCTCAGTATGTGTCCCAAGTTGGCCTGCACTCATGGCTGTCCTTCTGCTTCAGCCTCCCAAGTGTTGGGTTTATAGCATGAAGACCAGCACTCAGCTTTATAATCCTCTTTAGGAAATGCTTCTTGTTGTATCTTGAGGTGATTGTTCAAGTTGCTTTTTTTTCCCCTCTCATCTCTAATCTTTATATGATTATGAGAAATTAGGAAGACATGAGAAATTTGGTGTCAATATTTTGCTTATTTATAATGTTACTTTATTCTAAGTTAATAGATCCTTCTGTATTCATTAGACAGCAAGAACTCTGGTGCAGGTGGACAGTTGTTCCTAAAGTTCTTCCTTGGGCATCTCTTGTTTAGCTGTTACCTCAGTGTAGCTATTAAGCATGGGAGTGGAAACTCCCTGTGTTTTATGTGCAGAGATGGAACACATTGTGCTTGCAGTTTACTTTGGATACAAAGTCAAGCTGGCTTTCTTGTTTTTCCTTTTGTCTTTTTTTTTTTTCTTTTAAGGCTTGTGTAAAGTGGATGAGACACCAAAAGGCTGGTATATTCAGTACATAGACAGAGATCCAGAAACTATTCGCCGGCAGCTGGAATTGGAAAAAAAGAAGAAGCAAGATCTTGACGATGAAGAAAAAACTGCCAAATTCATTGAGGAACAGGTGAGAAGAGGTCTGGAGGGGAAAGAGCAGGAGACACCTGTTTTTACAGAATTAAGCCGAGAAAATGATGAAGAAAAAGTTACATTCAATCTGAATAAAGGAGCAGGTAGCTCAGCAGGAGCAACATCATCCAAGTCAAGCTCTCTGGGACCAAGTGCCCTGAAGACCCTTGGGAGTACTGCATCAGTGAAACGAAAAGAATCGTCCCAGAGCTCAGCTCAGCCTGCAAAGAAAAAAAAGAAGTCTGCACTGGACGAAATCATGGAGATTGAAGAGGAAAAGAAAAGAAATGCACGAACAGACTCCTGGCTACAACCTGGCATCATTGTAAAAATTATAACCAAGAAACTTGGAGAGAAATATCACAAGAAAAAGGGTGTTGTTAAGGAAGTGATTGACAGGTACACAGCTGTGGTGAAGATGATTGACTCTGGAGACAGACTGAAATTGGACCAGACTCATTTAGAGACTGTCATTCCTGCACCAGGGAAGAGAATTCTAGTTTTAAATGGTGGCTACAGAGGAAATGAAGGCACTCTAGAATCCATCAATGAAAAGGCTTTTTCAGCCACTATAGTCATTGAAACTGGACCTCTGAAAGGACGCAGAGTTGAAGGTATTCAGTACGAGGACATATCTAAACTTGCTTGAGGTTGAAAATTTGTTAATAATATTGAAATCGTAAAACATCAAATTGGTGTTAGTCAAGGTACTATGTAACTCTACTGTGTTAGGGAATTCGTTTCATATAAAAATGGATCTATTTAAATACTACTGGATAGTTGTTTGGGTAAATTTATAATGAAATCTAATGTTTTTTAAGTGTCAAAACTGTCTTTATCTTTGTTCCTTTTTCCTTCATAATACTCCCTTGATGGTTTTTTTTTTTCCATCATTAAAGAATACTTTAGTAAAGTTTCATGTAAGACAATTTGGAAAAAGCCAATTCTTATACCACGTTAGTGTCTGTGTGTTTCTAATCAGGCAAGCTTGACCTTCATTCTGATGAATCATTGGAGTCACTTATCTTTTGTTAAAATAAGACCAGTGAAAGATGTCACTTTATTTTATTAAAAAATCCTTTAGAGTCTGTTGAGGTGGCTCACCTGCTAAGAGTACCAACTTTTCTTCCAGAGAATCCACTTTCACTTTCCAGCATTCACATAGTGGCTCAGAACCATCCATAATCCCAGTCCTGGGTCCTGTGCCCTCTTGTGGCCTTCGGGAGCACTGCATTACATCCTGTACAGATGTCCATGCCTGCTAAACACCCATACACGTAAAATAAATCCTTCAGTTGCTTTTGTGCCCTACCTTTGGTTTTTCTGGGCCTTATTGGAGAAAGAAATGTCTTGGAACATTTGTTAGGTCTAAGGGTGCCTAACTGGTGACCCATAGGTTGTTCTTTTATTTTCTGTGATCATTGGGTCATGATGTTGTCATTTACAAAGTTCATGCTTGAGAATCAGGCAATCAGGTTACAATTATACACATACACACACACATATTGAATATATGTACATACATTTAATAAGATACTGCTTAATTCTATTCACTTAGGATCTTTTTCTCTAGAGTTTAAAAGAACTATTTGTTCATGTTGTGTGCATGTAAGTGGTTGTATGTGTACCGCCTGTGTTCAGGACTCTGCACAGGTAAGAAGAGGGCATTGGATCTCTTGGACCTTGAGTTACAGGTGATTGTGAGCTGACACATGGGTGCTGGGAACTGAACTGGGACCCTTCTGCAAAAGCAGAAATGCTCTTCACTACTGGGCCAACTCTCCAGCCCTTCACATCTCCAGTTTGTATCTTAAAGAAAACTGACTTAGATTATAGTCATTTTTAAAACAGTCTTTAAAACTTTGAGAAAAAAAACAAACTTGTAACTCAGGTATAATCTCAGCTGAGATTTGTTTTTCTCAATTAAGTTTTCCCATTTATTTAAGATGAATTTCACATTTAATTGGTTTAATGGTAACTGTGATTGATACTTGGGCCAAGCTTATGAACACAGACCACATGAGACCAAAAGATAGCTAATATATCTCACATGGAGCAGTCAGTGTTAGTTGGCTGAGATGTCAGTTGTTCATCCTGTATATAACTAAGTATCAAGTTGTAAGTTGTTCATGGCATCTTCCAAAGAATGAACAGACTTACTTAGCAGGAAAACTGTCCTTTTCCAGCTGTTCCCACTAAGTGGTTGGCCTTACTTGAAATCTAAGGTTGACTATTAATTTAAAATAGAAAATAAATCAACATATTTCTGGTCTCAAGAGGGATTACATTTGACAGCTATTGATGAAAGTTACTTTTATAGGTGAAGAGTGTTGAAACATCCACTTTCAAAGTTTGGTCACCTGAGTTACATTTATGAGGCTGATTCTATAGAACTGTTACCCCAAATTTTGCACATAAATGCCTGTCCAGTTTTGGCAGTGCTCTTCCTACAACACAGGAGTTTAGTGTAGATCTCTGTCATGAAGCAGCTGTGAAGAAGGAATGTCCCCTGTTTATTGTCAGTATTCACCCAAAGACTTCCAACTGAGCCTTCTGTGTAATAACAGCAAGTGTGTGCTTATCTCAATGCTGAGGTGACATTTAACAGCAAGTAGATGGGTTTGTCCAGTAAATGCCAGCTCCTGGGGTTGGCCTCAGTGGCAACTTGACTCCAACCACTTCCTTGGTGTCATCTCTATGAACACACATCATCTGAAAACAAACTCCTGAGATGTGTAGGAGGAAGGGGGCTGCTTGTTCATCCCGGCCACCCGGCTAGCTTAGCCCCAAAATAACCTCACAGAAACTGTATTAATTAAATCACTGCTTGGCCCATTAGTTCTGGTTTCTTATTGGCTAATTCTTACATCTTAATTTAACCCATTTCTATTAATCTTTGTATCGCCACGTGGTAGTGGCTTACCGGGTAAAATTTCCAGTGTCTGCCTCTATCTCCGGCAGATCCATGGTGTCTCTTTGACTCCGCCCTTCTTCCTCCCAACATACAGCCTAGCTTTTCCCTGCCATAGGCTCAAAGCAGTCCTTTATTAACCAATAAAAGCAACACATAGACAGAAGGATCTCCTACACCAGACATGTTTGCAAATGTTTATTTTCTTCAGGTAGGTTAGCAGGTCTTTTAGACCACTATAACATCTGGGTTTGTTTTGAATTGCTGGAGCCGAGGAATAGCTACAAAAAGTGTCAAGGGAGAAAAAACACACATACAATTTCCAAAACCCTAAACCATTAAGGCCGCTTGAGAAAGCTATAGAGCCGAGGTACGAAGTAATCTTTGTAGTGCCCATCGATGAAACCTTTCCCACTGTTGTGCACGAACCAGCAGGGAACATCCGTTCCAAACACTATATCCATCCTGTAGTCCTTCTGTAAGCCTCTGAAAGGAAAATGGCGTGTATGCTTAGGGAAAAGACAGCACAGTAACAAGGCACAGTCGGAAACAAGGCAGCTCTTTTGTCCTTTGTCCCTTTCTACTCTATACCCACCCCCACTCCTTTCCTGCCCCCCAAGTTAAAAGAGGTGTCAGTGTCTGGGGTTGGTGGCAGAAGAACAGGGTAATCCATGTGTCCTCAGAAGATGAAGACAACCCTCCTGGAAGCTGGCCTACAGGGGTGCTTCCACCAGGGTAACAGTAGCAAATGAACAGAAAAGAAGGAAAAGGCTAAATAGAACTCAGTGCCGTAGCTAATCCGTGCTCTCTGATGAGTCTGAGGTGCCTCCTCAATTTATGGGTGTGTTTTTATTAAGGGTGGTGCCAGCTATTTATGAGAAAATTCAAGTCTTCCCCATGGAGGATGAAGAAGCTAGTATTTTAAAAATACATATGGCGCCTTGCCATCAGTGAGCCTTCAAAGGACGGAGCGGGGCCCTTTCAGTTTCATTTGCTCAGCAGTGGCACAGGAGTTCGTTAAAGGCTCAGGTCTGCCTATGATGTAAGACAATTGCTGAGCAGCCGCCCGCCATTTCTCCATGCGTGCTGTCTATTATGATAAGCCTATACTGTTTGGGTGGTGTACTCAGAATCCACCGTTTAGCTCATGTCTATAATGTGGTGTCATATATAATTTTGTGGTTTAATTTTCACTGTAAAGTTACATTTTAATTATGTGGAAGTTAATAGCATGTCTGTACTGTTTATGTCTAATAAGGAAAACGAACTGCTTTATAAAATACCAAAAAGACAAAAATGCTTTAAAATGATATTAAATTAAGCATGAGGGAGACAACTGAACAAGAAAGAGAGGAGGAACATTCAAAGATTCATAATTTATGCTCAGAATGCTAAATTCCCACTTGTAAATGAAGCATATGGATGTGAGCAATGTTAGAAAAACTATCCCAAAATACACTCAGTCTGTTCATCTTCAAGGAGCCCTTACATAAAAATATGCATGCCTCCTCTAGTGCTGTGCTTCCTGGATTTTTTTTTTTTCGAGACAGGATTTCTCTGTGGCTTTGGAGCCTGTCCTGGAACTAGCTCTTGTAGACCAGGCTGGTCTCGAACTCACAGAGATCCGCCTGCCTCTGCCTCCCGAGTGCTGGGATTAAAGGCGTGCACCACCACCGCCCAGCGCTTCCTGGATATTTTTATGATCCTTTTCTTTGGTCAGCATTTTCAATTACTGTTCCTGACTGTAGGCCTTGAACATGTGGAGGGGAGCACTAGATTAATTCATTTTGGCGTTTCATGGTGTTGTGCACATACGTGTGCTCAGAACTTGCATTTAATCTGGGCTATCTGACCGTCCTTTGGCTAGTATTGTTTATGTGTCTATTGTCAGTGACTTGTGGCATCCAAGGCCTACCTGGTGACAGTCAGCTTATGTCCTTTCACTTCCATGCTTGCCTCTGGTTTTCCCGGATCTTTTCCTGGTCTCTCATTGAAGATATGTATGTTCGGCTCATTCATGAACTGCCCTAATGACACAAAACACAGACATTAATTCACGTGGAATCCTAGACCTGTCATTGGGTTCAAGTGACATTTTTGTTCTCCCCCCTGGAATCTCTTTATACTTGATGCTGGTCTACTGGACCGTCGGTGGGGTGCTGCTCTCCTGATGGCAGCAAGCAGGGTAGGCATTGGAGAGTGTAGCTCAGATCACAGGAAAAGGGTGGCTTGAGATGCCACATACTTACATCTGAACCCTTAAAATACCTGCATGTTAATGAGTCTGCTTGTCACAGACCTAAACTAAGTCACCTCTCTTCAGTCACAGGAAAAAAGTCTTTGCACAATTTGTACCCTGTTTTGTCACTTGTCTTGCCACATTGGTGTCACTAGGCATCTGGCCTTGGCTATTGCATTCCCTGTTGGGCTCTCTGTTCTTGTAGCCATACCAGCCACCTTTCCAACTTTTTTCCCCCCCAGACAGAGTTTCTCTGTGTATCCATGGCTGTCCTGGAACTCACTCTGTAGACCGGGCTGGTCTCAAACTTTGTGCCAGCCTCTGCCTCTGCCTTCCAAGTGCTGGGGTTAAAGATGTGCGCCACCTCCTACTCACTACCACCTTTACCTACCACCACCCTTCCAACATCTAATCGTAATTGTCAAAGTCACTGCCTGCATTGCATTGTCCTTCCTTCCTACCTACCTACTTACCTACCTACCACCACCTTTACCTACCTACCCACTTACCTACCTACCACCTTTACCTACTTACCACCACCTTTACCTACCTACCACCACCTTTACCTACTTACCTACCACCACCTTTACCTACCTACCACCACCTGCCCAGTTTATAATATAGTTGTCAAAGTCAGAGCCTGCATGTCCATGGTTGAGATGCTTACCTAAGAGTCCGTGCGCACTGGGTGAAAACTTGTTTGTAGGGGGAATGTAGATCCCCAGAAAGTCCACATTGACTGGATGCTTCTTCCACACATGATGCAACAGGACAGAAAAGAACATCTCCTTATTCAGGGTGAGGGTCACAGACTTTTCTTTCTTCACAGAGATAAGTACCCTATGTAGAAGTCAATACAGATCTAGTTTCCAGATGGTTCGAGAATAGACACTGTATTAAATGTTAAATTATTTTGTCTGTTCACTGGGCGTTATCTGTGTGTCTGTGCCCATGTGTGTATGCAATGCTGTGTGTTCACTAGTGCATGTCAGAGGAGGACAACTTGCAAAGGTTTGTTCTCTCCATCCACTATGTGGGTCCTGAAATTGAACTCAGGTAATCAATCTCAGCAGCAAATGTCTTTACACACTGAGTCATCTTACCAGCCCCAGAACAGACATTTTTAAAGCAAGTCACTCTCAGGCCTAATACAGACTCCATTGGGAGCTTCACCACGTCCGTGCTATGGGATATTACATATCTATAACAATCAGTGAGCAGGGAAGACACTCTTGCATAAAATGCAATTGTACTGCTTGGAGCATACTTTCCGATGTAGTCACCTACAGATTCCATGGATTGAGCACTTACTGTATGCTGTGTACTGTGGCTTGTCAGTAAGATACAGTGAGCTTTGGAAACAATTTCTGGTACCAGGCATAGCGAAGTGGATGAGAACAACTTCCCCAAACCTTGACTTCCATGTATTTACAATGATGACTACATGTTCTTTGATGACGTTGAGCATGGGCTTATTTCTGCAGCCATGTTTTAAGGGCAGATGGGAATCAAGATGAAATACTACTTGCCTCTGATTCCCAAGACGAGCTGTGTCTGACCAAGACAAGCGAGATGTAAAAGAACCATTGCTCAGGGCGATGGTGTCTGTGCTGATTTCTACTTTCATGTCTTCTTTTTGGAAGTAAAATCCCAGCTTTCCAAAGTAGGTTCTTAGTTTTCCATTCTCTGCCTTCTTGGCACCGACAAGCTGACCATTGACTAAAATCCCTGTAGGTGAAAAGATGCTTTCTCTCTTGTGCTCCACATGTTAGCCCCACAGTTTGTATTTACAAAATTTAACAAGAAAATAACTTTTTTGTAATACAGTATTTCTCTTTATAGAATCCTATTTTGCAGTTAATATTTTTATTATAAAATAAATCAAAATACATCAACTAGCTCATGCTCAAATATACGTTTTAAGCTATAATTGAAATGCTTGATATATAATTTGATTTCTCACTAGAATAAAACTTTTAAAACTGTAAAATATGTAATAAGCTGAAAAAGAAAGGAATCCCAGGTGGTCAGAAGGAAGCATAGCTATGATGCAAATAGTTAATTAAATATAATTTGTTTTTATGTTACCTGATTCTGGATCAGACACCAGGCTAAGGATTTTTCCAGGTTCTGAGTCAATATTGAAACAAATATTCTTTTGGCTTTTGGGCAGGTAAATGATGAAATGAGGGTCATTTTCCACTAGAAAATACAGAAGGAAAATGTAAATAAAATTATAAAAAGGAAGGTTATTTGTGTCGTTGTGTTTTGAGAAAGGGTGTAACCTTGTAGCCCAGGCTGTCCTTGAATCTATAACTCCTTTTACTTCCTTTCATCCTTCAAACCACATAGTTCAGGTCAAGTGGTAACAACTGCTTGGCTCGTTGATTTATGTCAGAGCTAGGCACTAGAGGGCATTGTTAAAGTGTGAAACAATGGCTCCTTTGAAAAGAAATGATAGTCACTTTTTTCTTCTATATAAATACAGTGCTTGTGATGTTTGACTAAGAATGTCCCGCACCCAGATTCATATATGAAGGTTTAAGTCACCAGGCAGTCGCACTCCTTGAGGAGGATTAGGAAGTGTAGCCTTGTTGGAGTAGCTGTGGTCTTTTTGGAGGAGGTGTCACTGGTGCTGGCCTTTGAGGTTTTAAAAGCACAGATCCAGTATCTCTCTCTGCTGCCTGTGGATCCAGTTGTAGAACTCTTAACTACTTCTCCAGCACCATGTCTGCCTGTGTGTCACCATGCTCCCTGTCATGCTGATAATAGACTAAACCTCTGAAACTGTAAATGTGCTCTCAGTTAAATGTTTTCCTTTACAAAAGTTAATGTGTTCACGGTGTTCCCTCACAGCACTGGAACACTGACTAAGACACTTTGCTTGAACTGTTCAATGGAAGACAGTGGTCATTTCTGCCATCCTACTTTACTGAAATCCTATCAGTTAGATTGGTAAACGATATCCACTCGGTCCTACTATATTGAATTGATGGGTTTCTAGGCAAATTTAAGCTAGTCAATAGGGTTGGAAATAATTGAAGGTCTCCATGGCGACTTTATACATTCTCGAAATCCTCAAGTTTATGGGTCAAATACTAGCTGGATTTTGTTGAATGTCTACATGTGAGAATCTTACTTTATAACTACTCTATAATCATTACCCCATTTGCAGGTAGGATAACTGAGACCAGAGAAGTTCCAGTGTATGGCCGATGGTCACATGGGAAGAGTTTGACCCCAGGATGGTTTGATTCAAGGCCAGTCTTGTTATTGGATCAAACACCAGACTACAAATGTGGAAGAAGCCGTGTGGTCTTACTGGGAAGATCATTTTGAAATAGGCTGTCTTGTCCTCTTTGTTGCAAAACGCTTTAGTCTGCAAAGTGACACTGTGCATGGCTGGACGTCATAGTATGTCCTGTTCTTGGGAACCACTCACTGTACAAGCCCTGCTCACCAGTCTTCCACACAGGGGCTCTACTCAGAAGTGTGGCTATAAGGAGCCTTATCATCAACAAAAGAGCGTTATCATCAACAAAACAGAAACAGCAAATCATTTGGGGCCACAAATAATACTTTCAGAGATAAACCACAGGAAGTGAAACAAAGTTACTTAACACGTTCACCCTAAATCCTTGCTGTTTCCTTATCACAAAAGGATGCTTGGTGTGTGTGGATAAACAGTCTCTCTTTTTCTCCCTCGCTCCCTTCTCCCTTCCCTTCCCCCTCAACCGCTGTACTGTGATAGGAAACCTAGGGCTTTGCACACACTAGGCATGTGCCCTTTCACTGAGTGACACTCTCAACCATTTTTTTGTGAGATGGGGTATTGTTATGTGACCCACGTTCACCTCAAACTCAAGGTTCTGCTTCACCTTGAGTGCTGGGATGAGAGGTACCACCCACCCAGTCTGGAGTTAATGTTTTTTAATCATTTTATTTTGTTTTAATTTTAATTAATTGTTCTTCGAGACAGGGCTTCCCTGGATCGCCCATGTTAGCCTTATACCTATGATCTTTCTACATCAGTTAGGCATTGCCAGCCTGTGCCGCTGTGCTGGCTTAAGTCTTAAAACATCAGTCCTGAAGATTCTTTCCTTTTAAAAAATTTTATATTTATTTATTTATTTGTGGTGTGTGTGTGTGTGTCTGTGTGTACATATGGGCCTGTGTCTAGTCTGTGTGGAGCATGCATGTGGAGTTCAGAGGACAAGTTAAGCTAGTCTCTTCTCTCCTACTATGTGGGTTCCAGGATTGAACTCAGAATATTAGGCTTGTTAGCAAGTGCCTTTATCCTCTGAGCCACCTCACTAACCCATCAGAGAATTTTTTTTTAAAAAAATATGAATCTATTGAAGAGATCTGCACATGTATTAGCAACAAGAACAGTCTTCCACTTCTTTTTCTAACAACCCTTATGCTTCTGGCTGGTGGGGCCTTCCTTCCCTCATGGAGGGGACCAGAAGCACTCCTAGAATGCCCAAAGTCCGTTCTCTAAGAGAGGGAAGAACATGAAGTGCATACAAGCTCCAGGAGCTGCCAGGAAGTAAGTGAAAGTGACAATGTCAGGGAACCCCGGAAACTGGGGTGGGGGTGGAGCCTGGGCAAACCCTCGACTGCTGTTGCTTTCTGTCAATGTTGACAAGCACTAACCACAGAGGTGACACACCTGAGCCATCTACTGTTTGTCTCCTAGCTTTGCTGTGGACAGAAATTGGGTGTATTTGTATCATGGTGGCAAAAGTGCCTAGTTCCTTCTCAGAGCCTCGACGACCTTGCTTGGGGAAGTCACTGACTCCTCCCAGGAACATGCAGAGGTGTCTGATGGGTGACCGTACGATGTCACTCCATCCTCAGATGATGCCAGCACCTCCTTTTTCTGAATGTACATTTCACAAAGGCCTCTGGAATTTAAGTGAATCTTTGTAAACCACAGGTTCCTCCCCCTCTAATCATCTTTCCCCACACATTAATCACTGTTTCTTTGCCCTATAAATATCCTCAAGCCCTAGGGGATGTGGCTTTGAGAGCTTTGTCCCCGATCTCCTAATATTCAGTCACCGTGTGAGTAAACTTTATCCTTTGCAAAGCTGCTCGTTTCAGTAATGGACTGAGTGCCGGTGGAATCAAAGACCGCAGGTTCTGGTACCTAGGGTGACGAGGAGCTGCATTGACTCCTATGTTCTCCAGGTGGCGCCTTTGTCTCACATGTCAAGAGGGAAAGGGTCAAAAGGTTGAGGACAGCCCAAAGGAGCCTCAGTGTCCAACCTCTCCAACAAATACGTTATTGGCTTCCAGATGATCACATTTGCTATTTGTGCCTCCCACATGCTCTTATGCCAAAGACAATGATACATTTGGATAAAAAAAAAAAAAAAAAAAACCCAAGCCGGGCGGTGGTGGCGCACGCCTTTAATCCCAGCACTCGGGAGGCAGAGGCAGGTGGATCTCTGTGAGTTCGAGACCAACCTGGTCTACAAGAGCTAGTTCCAGGACAGGCTCCAAAGCCACAGAGAAACCCTGTCTCGAAAAACCAAAAAAAAAAACCCAAAAAACCAAACATTGATAGTTCCTATTCAATGATAACATCCCCTTACTGAGCAACTAGCAAGTGATTAACCAATCAAGGCTGCTCATCACATGTGGAACCATGCTCCACCAGTGCTTTCCCATGAGAAGAGCGTCTCTTTGATGTCAGAGGGTTCACTTCATACAGTTGATGGTGGGGGACAATTCTGTATTCTGTCAATCATGTTTTAAATAAATGCTGATTGGCCAGGCAGGTAGTATAGGTGGGAAAACAAGACAGGAAGTAGAGAGGAGAACAGGAGAATTCGGGGAAGCAGGAAGCCCCCTTGGCAATTCCTGCGCAGACCACCAAGGAGGCAACATGTGAGCTGCCCAGCTGAGAAAAGGTACCGGCCATGTGGCTAACATAGATAAGAACAATGGGTTAATATAAGTTACAAGAGCTAGTAAGAAGGCTGAGCTAATGGGCCAATCAGTTTATAACCTAATGTAGACTCTCTGTGTGATCTTCTTTGGGGCTTGCCGGCTGTGGGGTACCGGGTGGGACAGAAACCCCAACAAGCAGGACCTTCATGTTACAGTTGGAAACAGTGATGAGTATGAATTTGTCCCTATGCAAATCCATATCCTGAGGCCTACCCCTAAAAACGTGATAGTATCTGGACATGGAGCCTTGGGAGTCAGAGAATGAGGCCCCGATGCTAGGGCTAGCGCCCTAATAAGAGACCCCAGAGGCACTCCAGTCTCAGCTCTTTTGTTATGGCAGCTGCAGTAAGCTAATACATGGAGCTGTTGTCTCTCCATGGAAGGCAACAATGCCTGTAGAAGTCACCTAGTTTCTCAAGACACAGTGATTCTATGAATTTATGGAAATTTGCGTGGGAGTCTGATGGGCTGAGACGGGAGAAATGCTTTTACCTCGGATCACGTGTGGAGGTGGAGTGGACTCAAGTGGCTTCGCTCCTACCGCAAGCATGGCCATTACTGGTGTGGGGGACGGACTGGCCCACGATGGGATGGAACCTGAGGCAACCTTGGTGCCATAATACAATGCACCTGTGTAGAAGAACCCACGACCATTAATTCCTAAGATTACTCTTCCGCAGGAATTTCACTCAGTTTGAAGAATCTGTTTTTTTTTCATCCTCTTTTCCCAACCAAAGATCTCAGCTAAGGTTTTATCTACCTCCTTTTAAAAACTGCAGTGCCAGGTACCAAACGCAGGGTCTTGATCATGCAGAGTAAGCCCTTTACTGCTGAGCTTCAGCCCACAACCCCCTCTTCTTCTTCAGAGACCTCCCTCCTCTTACTCCCTATAGCATCACACTGCAGGAGCCTGTGATCAAGTTCTTCCAGTATCTAGGACTATAAATAGGGGTGCAGGAGGAGGAACTGCTTTGCTGGGCATAGTGACACCTGCCTACAATCCTAGCACTCAGGAAGTGAGGGCAAAGGGACAACGAGTTCAAGGTTATCCTTGGCTAGATACCATTGAACCCACTGGAACAGAATTAAAAACTCAGAGGATCATTGTAGCATATGGCAGTCACTCTCGAGACGATGGGAGACGATGCATTGAGAAGACTAAGGCGGGAATCTAACTGATTCAATAAGAGGTCCTCTTAGCCTTGGGCATTTCTGGAGAGTTCCCATGAGACATAGACCACAAGAATGACTTGAGTTTCAGGGCTGTGTCTAGGCACCAGTTTCCATATATATATTCCTTTTAAAGAAGTGTGTGTGTGTGTGTGTGTGTGTGTGTGTGTGATAGAGGGGTGGGTGGGTGTGGGTATGTGATAGAGGGTATGTGTGTGATAGAGGGGTATGTGTGTGTGTGTGATGGAGGTGTGTGTGTGTGATGGAGGTGTGTGTGTGTGATACAGAAATGTGTGTGTGATAGAGGTGTGTGTGTGTAATAGAGGGGTGTGTGTGTGTGATAGAGGGGTGGGTGGGTGTGATGGAGGGGTGGGTGGGTGTGATGGAGGGGTGTGTGTGTGATAGAAGGGTGTGTGTGTGATAGGGGTGTGTGGGTGTATCTGTGTATGTATATATGCATGTGGGTGCACATATGAGGGGAGGTCAGGGGTTAATCTCAAGTGTTGTTTCTTAGAAGCCATCTACCATGTGCTTTGTGACAGAGTCTCTCACTGGGACCTGGGAACGATCAGGTAGAGCTGGCTAACCTCTAAACCCCAAGAATTCCCTTGTCTCTACCTCTTGGGTTCTGGAATTGCAAGTGCATGCCATCACACCCCGATTTTTAGTGTATGTTGGGTATTGAATCAGGTCCTTCTGCTTGTAAGACACTCCTTTCAGCAACTCGGCCATTTCCCTAGCCTATTTTCCTAACTAATTCATGCGGTTCCTTTGCTTTCCCGCTAAAAGTCCCCAGGAGCCAAAGCACCAGCTAAAATCGTGTAGCGCTAAGACAGAATGACTCCAGTGACTTAGTAATGACTTCTTTCTTAAACGAAATGTCTGTTCTTTGCTTTCAATTAATATTAGAGAAAGGGGTTTGGAGAGATGGCTCAACGGATGAGCATGCTTGCTGCTCTTGCAGAAAATCTGAGTTTGTGATTCCCAGCACCCAAACTGGGAGCTCACAACTGCTTGTAACTCCAGGAGCAGGGGATCTGATTGCCTCCTCTGGCCAGCATGGACACCAGCACACACATAGGATGCTCTTACACAGACACAATAAAAATAAATCTTAAAGAATGATTAGAGAAATACATTGTCAAATGACAAAAAATTAAAGACTTTTGCTTTTTAAAAAGTTTTTCTGTTTTATGCTTTTTGCGTATGAGTGTTTGCCTACATATATGCCTGTCTGTGTGATTGTCTTGTGTCCCCATAATCCAGAAGGTATTAGATCCCCTGGAACTGGAGATGCAGATGGTTGTGAGCCAACATGTGGGAATCAAACCTTTACATTTTTGGAATGCAGCAAGTGCTGTTAGCTACTGAGCCATCTCTTAAACCCCTCCTTTATTTGGAGACAGGTTCTTATTATGTAGCCTAGGCTAGTCATGAATTCCCTGGGCAGCTGGAGTGGCCTAGTATATCAAAATCTCCTGCTTGGCCTTGGGAATGCTGGGATTTCAGAGCACTTATGGACACAAGCTGGGAGAAAAAAAAAGGATCAGAGATGGGAACAGAGACTTTGGGACTTCAACACAAGACAAGAAGGCCACTCTGTATTGTTGCCCCATGAAGTCTCAAAGCACTGACCTGAGCAGCAAGAATGGTCCTGCGGTGGGGAGTCAGCCAGCATGCGTTCGTCCCCAGCATCATTCTCAATCACCATGGCGGTCAGTGGAGTCACAATATGATGGTCTAGAGACATCTGCAAGATTGTTTTTGTGATTTGCCTCTTGATGGCAGCTGTAGGAGCCAGGCTTCTGCATTCAGAAGATAGATTGAATAACGTCAGTATACACAAGGGTAAACTCGTGCCCCAAACCTCCACTCACTTTTCTGATATTTAGTCAAGACCTGGGCACAGGGTAGGGCTTCTAAGGCAAGAGGCAAACAGAACTAACTGGCTTCATGAACCTTAATGTTTTGTCTAGCTATGTGTTCTCAAGGGAATATTTCAAAAATTACATTTATGTGTTTTATGTGTATTTAAATAAAAATTACATTTATTTGTGTATGTGTGTATGCACACATGTGCCACAGTGCCTATGTGAAAATCAGAGAAAACTAGTGGGAGTTGGTTCTCTCTTCCCATCATGTAGGACCCCAGGATCAAACTCATGTTGGTAAACTTGGCCACAAGCATCTTTATCTGTAGAATCATCTCACTGTTCCTTTAAGTGATTCATTTATTTATTTTCTGAGACAGGGTTTCTCTGTGTGACAGTTCTGGCTGTCCTGAGACTCATTCTGTACAGCCTGGACTCAAACTCACAAAGATCTGCCTGCCTCTGCCTCCTGAGTGCTGGGATTAAAGGCATGTGCCACCACCACCCAACACCCTCAAGGGATTATTTTTAAAGACTTTTTTTTTTCAGAGCAGTTGTAGGTTCATGGTGAAATTTCATAAAAGGTACTGAGGGTTCTCCATGTGTCCCACCCACCCATTACAGAATCTTGTGTCAGAGATGTGCATCTGTGACAACAGATGAACATACATTGACATATAAATTAGTAATTTACACCCAGGTTTACTTGTACATCCCATAGATAAATAGATATAATACACCAATCATCACAGAGTCATATAGATGAGTTCTATGCTCACCAGGCGGTGGTGGCACGTGCCTTTAATCCAAGCACTTGGGAGGCAGAGGCCGGTGGATCTCTATGAGTGTGAGGCCAGCTTGTTCTACAAGAGCTAGTTCCAGGACAGCTAGCGTTGTTTCACAGAGAATTCTGTCTTGAAGCAGCACCCCTCCCACAAATGCTCTATGCTCTATCCGTCTCCTGAAATCCTAGCAACCACTGATCTTTCCATAGGGCTTTAAAAGTCAATATTTAACTTCCAAGGCAACTTCTCTGTGACTTTAGATATGGCCAATGTACTTCTGCTCGAGACAGGGATAGCTCTTTCTTCAAAGTCACAGCTTATAGCCACGTATTTTTTTTAAAATACATAATCACATTGACATCAGGGATTTTGTCTGTGAGTCCAGTTATATGGTGGTTGCAGCTTTTGTAACTTAGTTCAATGACCTTCGTCCATCTTCCTAGGAATCTGACCTGAGGGGTGAAGAGGGAACTCTGCAGGGATAAGTTTTAGTGAAGATTCCCCCATGAAGCTCTGGTGCACATGGACGTGGATGCTCTAATGAGAGGGTTATGTTAGAGAACTAAAATGCAGCTCAGCTGAGAAGCCAGAGATGGGATAAGTGTCAGCCACCTGTCTTTGAGGGACACTGTCATCGCACAGTCATACGTTTTTCCTTGGTCCTATTTTCAAGAGGAAGCGTAAATGGACTCCTGACACACGTAGCAACACAGCTAAGTCTTGCAGGCATCATGCTCAGTTGTGCGGTTATGTGAAATAGACAAAACTAATCAATGGTGATACACGCCAAAATAGTGGCTCCCCTGGAGTTAGAAAAGGAGGCCTTATATAGTTCTATATTTAGAGCAGGATGGTCATAATTTTGAAGATTTTTATATATATGTATGTATGTATATACATATATATTTAATACATTCTACACATTTCACATATGTTATATTTAAATTTTAAATATTAAAAATTGTGTGTGTAGGTATTTTGTGTGCATCGCCGTCTCTTGCACTACATGTATGTAGTGACCACAGACATCAGAAGAGGGCATTGTATGTCCTGGAACTAAAAATACAGAAAGTTATTAGCTGTCATGTGGGTGCTGAGAGTTGAACCCAGTTCCTCTGGAAGAGTAATCAGTGCTTTTAACTGCTGAGTCGTATCTTCAGGTGCCAAATCTTACATTTTTAATAAAAAGGAAAGAAAGGAAGTAAAGTGCTGGGGACCCATCAGTAAAATCTGATCCCTTCATTAATTTGATGTCTTTTCTCGGTTCCAAATAATTCTTGCTTGTGACTTCAAATATCCCATTTGCTGTTTGGTTTACAGTATGGGAATTGTACCCAGAGCCTTGCGTGTGCTGGGCAAGAGCTTTCACAATAAGCTATATCCCTAGTCTTGACTTCAAATGTTATAGGTGGACATTTTGTGTTTGTCAATCTCCGTGGTGTACGCTCTTCTCGCCTTACCTCTCTGCTAGCAATTGGTTGATTGTGAGATAGGCCCATAGTTTTTTGGTGAAGTCAGGGTCTGCATGCTTGTCTTTCGATAGAAAATCCTCCAAGTCATCCATCTGACTCAGGGTTTCCAAGACCAATTCTGTATTAGCCTGGACAATAGAAGCATCAGTTATCAACTATCTATCAGACACCCATGGATCAGAATTGCAGTTATCGCCTCTGCTGTAAATGCACCTTAGACAAGGAAGAGAGCCTTGACCGGATAGGTTAAGTTCACAAACTCCAGAGACTGGGGTTGGGTTTGGGAGAAAAAGTGAGGTTGAAAAGATGGCAGAGATGTGCCATTCTTTCCCTTTCAGTTCCTGCTTCTGTTCCACACACAAGAGCCTGGGGATGCAGAATGTTAGCTTGTTAACAGAGAGGCTGAGTGCACTAGGGGACCAGCTAGGATTAGCTTGTTAACACGAAGACCAAGTGTAGGAGGAGACAAGTAAGCAGGGAGGCAGAAGTACCGAAGTCGCAGTGATGATGCTCTGAACTTCAGACAATTTACTCGGATCAAATTTTCCTGCCACCACTATCTCAGAACCTCCAAAGTAGTTATGGAAACTGTTCTGAGTGACATCTGTCACTGACGCCTGGGGGTAGTTGAACTGAATGTTCCTCAGCAGCGGAGTAGAGACCTGGTTGTAAAATTTCTAGAAGACACAGGAAAGAAAAAAAAATCCACAAATAGTTATTTTCATATCACTTTGTAGACCTAAAGTATTTTTTTCCTGAGGGTTTTCACATATGTAGCAGATAACTCATGATTTATTTGCATGGATCTTTGGGATGATGGATATGCCTGTGGTCATGAACTATGGGTCATAAAACAAAAATGTGGTATTAGAAAATTACCTACTATTTCAGAGCCAAAAATGTCTCCAATTTTGTTATGATCAGAAATGAAAGCTTGTGGGCATTCATAATAAAATGTATCTGAGTTGAAATAACCTGAATTAGAACTGTATCTTCTAGGTATCAAAAGCTTCAAATCCTGTGCCTGGTGTTGGCATCATTTAATAAACACAGGAGTCATGAAAGAGGGTATAAAGCTATTTTCTACTCTCAAGTCAGGCATCATTTCTCTCTGTTTCTGTAATCGTGATTGATAAGTAAATAAAAAAGTAATTGATACTGAAAGCGTGAAACCCTAAGTGAAGCTCCCTGGCTTCAGAACGGCCATTTTTACTGAGCAGAGTACACTGACAGGTGTAGTTTAGGACTGGGAAAGTGTTGAGTGGCTTCCTTAAGCTAACAGTGGGAAGGTTTTGTGTGTTAATTAGAATAAAGTGGTTTTATTTAAAAGTCCAATAAAATAAATACTGGTGTGTGTGTGTGTGTGTGTGTGTGTGTGTGTGTGTGTGTGTGTGCGCGCGCGCGTGCCTGGAACTTGCTATATACACAGGCTGGCCTTGAACTCACAGAGATCCACTTGCTTGTACTTTCTGAAAGTTGGAATTAAAGGCACTTGTCATCATGACACCTAACGTGTCTCTCTTGTTTAAGGATGCTTAATAGGCATAGTTAGTGGTTCACATTATAAAAATGATATGCAAAACGCCAAGGAGATTCAAAGAGAAAGTAGGCCACCACCATAGTGGGATGGGCAATTGAACGTGGGACCAGGAGGCTGGCAGAAGCTCGAGGCTTGAGAAGCCCTTTTGTTTCAAACAGCAGACAAGTGTTTGGCTTGGCCCTGATCTTCCTGTTTCACATGTCACTGTCAGAAAGCAGTGAGGGAAACGTGTGAGAAGGCAATGAACCGTAGCTGGGATTGTAAGAGCAAATACGGCTTCAATAGATCCGAGCCAAGCTCAGCCGTCTTGGCCGGACTCTGTTTCGGGCCACGGGATGGTCCTCAGGAAGGGGGAAAAGCGATGCTACCTTGAGCTGGGAGGATGTGTCACGGTTCCCGTAGATCCGTTGAGCGATGCCACGGTTTTCGTTGGACAGTCTCTTCAAAAAATCATAGTCGACGTCAAATCCTATCCCCAAACTGAACAAGGAGATGTTATCCTGGATGTTCTGCTTCACGTTCTTCTGAATCTTGGACAATTTTAGTTCACCTGAAGTTGGCCGTGACCGAAAAGCAAGAGGAACCAGTCAGAAGGCGATAATCAGCAAATTTTCTCAAGGCTAAAGCTATATTTGCCCTTTGACCCAATAAGACAAAATTTAGAATTTTTTAAAAAATAGATTCAATCTTTTGTTAAGCATTGGCATGGGGGCAATGGTGCCTATCCACATTATTTGAGCATAGTGACATTAGAAACGGCTCAGAACAAGTCACCCACAAGGGAACCTGGTTAGATTATGGTGCAAATGGAAAGCCCATGCAGCCACTCTATGTACTCATAGTGAAGAATCTCAGAAGTATTCAAAAGCTTTATTGGCATATATTGATTCTGTGTAAAATGGGTCTTATCATGGCGTCTTGTACGTGCATGATAGTCAAGTGTATCCATTTTTGCCACGCTTCTCACTTTTGCTGCCTCTTTCTCCTCCTACTTTCATGTTCAAGGACACTGTGTCTTTGTTTGTGAGTGTGAGAGAGTGAGAGGTGTATTTGTGTGTGTGCGGTGTTCACGCCTCTCACATGCCTGCGGGAGCTAGAGGATGGCACCCGGTTGCCTTCTGTATCATTCTCCATCTTATTGCCTCGAGACTGGGTCTCCTGCTGAACTGGGCACTTGCTGTGTTGGCTAGGCAGGCTGTCCAGCAAGCTCCTCGGCACCTCCAGTCCCTGTCTCCACAACACAGGGATTGAAGAGCCATGTCTAGTTGTAAGAGTATGGGTTCTGCAGATTCAAATTCGGGTCTTTATGCTTATATAGTAAGTACTCACATCCCCAAGTCATCTACCCAGTTCCATCAAATGCATTTAAATAAAAAAAAAAACCCATTTACTTACTTTATGTGTATTAATGGTTTGCCTGTATGCATGTATGTACACTATATGTGGGCCTGGGGACCTTGGAGGTCAGAAGAGGGCACTGGATCACTTGGAACTGGAATTAGAGATGACTGTGAGACACCATATGGATACTGGGAATCTAGGTCCTCTGCCAAAGCAAGTGCTCTTAACCACTGAGCCATCTCTCCAGCTCCTCAGGGTTTTCTTTTTTTTTAAGACAAAAATCAGCTGGGCGGTGGTGGTGCACACCTTTAATCCCAGCACTCGGGAGGCAGAGGCAGGCGGATCTCTTGTGAGTTCAAGAGCAGCCTGGTCTACAAGAGCTAGTTCCAGGACAGGCTCCAAAGCCACAGAGAAACCCTGTCTCAAAAAAAAAAAAAAAAAAAAAAAAAAAAAAAAGACAAAAATCAAAGTAAATGGACATATGTAGGGTATTATTATATGTTATGCATGTATGTATATGTATGTACCCACTATACGTATGTACACACACATATACAAATTTGTGCATAAAGTAAAACAGAAATGCGTTAATGTCTCATGAAGCTAGTAGCTATAGACTAAGTCCAGCGCAGAAACTGAGGGATTAGGAGACAAGAGTAAAAAAAAGCAGGCATTATTTTAAAAAAATATGTATTTCCTTTTATTCTTTATGATTTTATTCAAAACTTACATCTAAAAAGCTGCAAGACGTGAATGGAGAAAATAGCGACTCTACCACAAACACACAACAACTGCTCAGGTTGGTCCCGGTACTATAGAAATGATCGCTCTTCCTCTTTCTGAAACCCTGGCTGCCATTGTGATGGTTGCTTCCTATACTTTTGTTTTCTTTAACTGTATAGCACTCGTTAGACACCAACCTCGTGCACATGACCACTCATTCTTGCTGTGCCATCTAGCACTCATTATTCCCAATTCTTGTCAATATAAAGACAAACAGAAATAACGGCCGGTAATAGAAGCAGGGAGATGTTGAAATCATTTTGTAGATAAGAAAAAAATGATTTATTTAAAGGTTGTCCAAGCCAGCAGTCATTTCTCCCATGACAGTTGGAAGAGATGTGGAGAACAATAGAGACCACATTCCTGTGGGAACTGAGATAAATACAGGCCATTCACCACTCCCATCTACCACCTTTCCAGACCTATATTGAGGAAATAAATGCATTTCCCAGCATGCACTAGCAGTTATCGCAATACAGACTGGAGCTCAACCTTAGCTTTCTGAGCCTGTTCTGTGGGGGAGAAATAGCGGCATTCAGGAGCAATGCCGAGGGGTGGATTAGCACCTGACCGTGTGTGGCTGGCTTTACAGCCCCGAGGACTTTTTGTCAGAATCACTGTGCAAATTCACCCCCAGACACCCCCTTTCTGGTTGGTAACACTGCTGTGATGGTGTCCTTTTCTGTTTTTGCACATTTTTGTATATTTATTTCCTGTGAATTTCATTTTATCTTTATTCTGATGCCTTTTATCATTCATTAGCTCTCATTATGCAAAGGCACATATTCTCATGTAAAGTTATAAAAAAGATTGCTCCTGGGAGACTTTCTTGCAGAAGCTAGAGATTAAAATGTTTTGGAAATATATATATCATCACAGTTTGCACATTAAGCAAATAACATTCTTAAAAAGCAGCAGTGAAAACATTGGTCACTAGAAAGTTGAAGCAATACTTGCCCACTGTTGGATCTCCATCGGAAACCAAAACAATCAGAGAGACTGAGTCGGTGTTCAACAATCCCAAGTTACTGGCTTCATTCAAAATGAAAATTGCTCGCAGGAGTGCCTCGTTGATATTTGTGCCTGTTAAAGTAACATAATGCTCACCAAACACACACACACACACACACACACACACACACACACACACACACACCACAACTTGGATTCAGGTTCATCTTTCTATGAACTACTTATGCATAATTCGCTCAATATTAAATTCATTTGATTGCTTTCTAAGTGACAAATTTCTCTATGCCCATCAAGATCTCACAATGCAGTAAATTAGTTATTAAAACTATTCCTTTAGAGATGAATAAGCCCCTTAAGGCATCAGTCTGTCATCTTGCAAAACAACAAACTTAAGAATCTAAATGACCTTGCCAAGATGTTCTGGAAGGTACTTATGTTTTACACATGCATACATACATTACATTACACAGTTAATAAAGAAGCCTAGAATAACTTCGTAGTTATCAAAGAAACCTAGAAGTACTTGCTAAACATTTTTTTTTTGGTAAAATGATGGACTGTCTAAAGACATGTCTGAGCTATATTTTGTGCTATTCCTTCTCCATAAGCAGTATTTTTTTTAAATCAATAAATGTGTTATTTAGTGCAGACTGGGAAAATACCAGTTTGATGGAGAATAACAATTTTTGGTTGTTGTTGTTGGAGGCAAGGTTTTACTGTGTAGTCCAATATCTAGACTGGCCTTGAACTGACTAACTGGCCTTGGACACTGAAATTACAATTCTTCTACATGAGTCTCCTAAGTGCTAAGATTGTAAGATCTATCACAGCACTAAACAGGGACTATGATTCTCAAGTGAATCTAGACTGGAACCTTCTGGAAGTTTCCCTGTAGACCTTAGACCAAACTCACTCACCTCCACTAGGCTGGATTTTCTCAATGTATCTCTTGGCATCTGCAATTTGTGTTTTAGTTGCTGAGACTAAATCATTTCTCCAGGTTCGAACATTATGATTGAAGTCAACCACAGAGAACTGGTCTTCGGTTCTTAGGTCGTCCAATATGGTCTTCATCGCCTCTACAGTCTAGTTCAAAAGAGGACCGAGAGAAGCCTCATCACATTCGCTTCAAGCTGAAGGAGACATCAGTTCCCTCACGGGCTTCGCTCACCCTCCAAGTACTACTCAAGCTCAACTCATTAAAGAAACCTTTTGTCAGTCACTGTGGCCACCAATCACATGTACTATTGGGCTTTGGATACTCCAATCGCCTGTCTTCTTAATACCTCGGTTTGATTAGCTCTACTTTAAGATAAGCAACATGTATTTAGGTATTCCCTTGGGCTGCCTGATACAGAGTGGGTACTGCACAGATAGTTGTTGAGTGAAGGAAGAGTGGAAGGAACAAAGGAACAGTGAATAGGCATTTGCTTTAGAATAATGATGTTTAACTGGAAGCAACTGTTCCTTCAAGAAACAGAGGACAACATATGAAGTCACTGTGTGTGTGTGTATTTGTACATGTATATGTGTATGTGTGCATGTGGAGGCCAGACGTGAACCTTGGGTGTCATTCCTCAGGTGCCATCTACCATGGTTTTTGAGACAGGGTCTCTCATTGGCCTTTCTTTTGCTGATTGTGCGAAGGTGATTGGCCTGTGAGACTCAAGAATCGGTCCGTTTCTGCCTCCCCAATGCTGGGATTATAAACACATGCCACCAGGCTTGATTTTCTCACATGGATGTTGGGAATCAAACTCAGCTCATCATGGGTACGTGGCAGAGATGTTAACAATTATCCCTTCAACCCTGGTGTAATTTTTAACTGTCCCAACTGGCATGGACATTGTACTATTGAGATCAGGTGGGCAGAGGCCAAAGGTGCTGCTCAATATTATGAAATACACAGGACAGCCTCCCACAGCAAAGAGGAGCCATACCAGCTATCAACAGCACATTCCTGGAGGATCTGAAGTGCAGTACAAGCTCAAGTGGGCAGGGATCACCCAAGACATCAACTTCTTTTGGGTTGTTACCGAGTAGTAATTACTTAAGGTAGTAATCACTTAAGGTGGTCAAAATGGCTTCCAATGAAGGAATAGTTAGTTGATTGTTCAAATTATTTGACTTAATAGGCGAATTAAAAAATTACCTCCAGGCAGTGGTGGCACACATATTTAATCCAAGCACTCAGGAGGCTGAAGCAGATGGATCTCTGAGTTTGAGGCCAACCTGGTCTACATAGCAAGTCCCAGGACAGTTAGGGATACACAGGGAAACCCTGTTTCAAAATCCACCCCCCACAAAACCCCAAAACACAAAACAAATAAACAAAAGCCTCATTTGTTGTTTAGATTTGCTTCTATCCTATTTATTATGGATAAGCTTATGCTGATCTCTTAATTAGAAGATATGAGACAGGATCATTACCCCAAGGAATGATAATTAAATAAAAATGATAAACTAAAATCTGGGGAGATAGCTCTGTGCATAAAGAGCTTGCTATGATCGTAAGACTTGAGTTTGGATCACTAACACCCATGTGAAAACCAGATGGGGTGGTGTGCACACATAACCTCAGCACTGAGGGAGCAGAGGTAGGCAGAGCTCCAGGGACTCGCTGGCCGGCCAGTCTAGCCTACTGTGAGAAGAGACTCTGTTTCCAAAGGCAAAGTGGGGAGTGATGAGGGAGATAGCAAAAGTTCATCTCTGATCTTCATGTGCACTACGTAGACACAGACACTCAAATGCCACAATGCACACGTGCGTCTGCACGTATGCATGCGCACACATACACACACACACACACACACACACACACGCACACACACGATAGGCATGTTTGGATTTTAAAAGTTACTTGTGACTAATGGCAATATACTAAAGCCAAACACCATACTGAGGCATGACTAGAGTGTGAAGACAGAGTAAGATGGGACTTTTGAAACGGTGAATTAAAAACAGCAGGAGAGGGAAAAGGAAGTAGGAAACATGGAGGTGAAAAGTTTCTTTTGCTTTTTAACAAAGAAGCATTGATTTTGGTATAAGCCCAGGGACATGCAATAACCTCACGAAGTTGGGAAGGCCTGACATCCTCAGTCTGTGAGTATCAGTGAGTTCAGTTTCTGAGGTTTAGCCCAAAGTAGGGAGTCAGAGCGAGCATCCAATTACTGCATTATTTAAAGAGAATCACAGAAGGTGAGAGTCTCACCTAACACCATAAGCCAAGAGTTTACCTGTTTCATCTTTATTCCCCACATGGAACCACTAACATCAATCACAAAAAGGATGTTTTTGGGAATTGGGTCCAGGTTCTCAGGAGCAAAGAAGTGCACAAAGTATCCATTAAAAACCTGAAAAACAAATCACGTGTGTAAGTCAGATGATGGTCAGTGTTTGGATGGTAGGGAGTGGAGGCTGGAGACTACAGAGGAGAGGTGAGCTACAGAAGGAAGAAGATATTCCCGAAGATAAAAGAAAGAGCAGAGGTAGAAACTTGGCTTGTAGCCATCTTTCCCTTCTGATGTCTCTTGCCCCTCTGCTCTGGGAGTCTAAGCCCTTCTCGGTCCTGCTTTCCCACCCCACTCTGTTTCATCCTGTTCCGTTCCACCTCACCTGTCTTTATCTCAAGCCTCTGCTAAGCAATGGTGAATCAGGCAGTCTCTGCCCTCACAGGTCTCAACCAGGGAGGGTGCAGACAGCTAGCAAGTGTTCTCAGCACAGCATGCTAAGTGTTATAGCTAGAAAGGAAGTCTCCAAAGAAATAGCAACCACCCTGGGCTCTGAGAGATAAGTTTTGCACAGTCTACCATTGATGCAACTAGACTGATGCAATTTTGAGTGATCCAAGGAGGGAGTCTCAAAGGAATTGTCTACATTCGGTTGGTCTGTGGCCATGTCTAGGTATGTGGGGCTGTTTTAATTAACTGTTGTGGGATGATCCGTCACACTCTGGGCATCACTATTGCCTTGTCAGGGGGACTCGGAATTTCACAAGAGTAGAGACATTTAGCTCAGCTCAAGTAAGTAAGCGAGTGCGCATGTACACATCCATTTATCTCTGCTCTAACTATAAATGTGCCGTGAGTATCAGCTTTAACTTCTTGCCATTGTAACTTCCCTGATATGAAGGACTAGACCTTGTAAGCCAAATAGAAATAGCCCCCATTTCTCCCCTAACTTTTTTTTTTGATCAGGGTATTTTTATCAGAGTAACAAAAATGAAACTAGTACAGCATGCCACCATCCCCAGACTTTTTTATGTAGGTTCTGGAGGTTGAACTCAGGGCTTTATGCTTGCATGGCAAACACTTTACCAACCAATCAATCTCTGTAGACTCTTTTATTTGTTTTTGGTTTTTTTTATGGCATAAAAGATAATTCTTGAATGCACATCAGAAAGATATGATTCTAGTCTCTTCTCTTTATCCTGAATGTTTTCCTTGACAACTAGAAGTGACTTAGAAGCCAAGGAGTTTGTTCAACTGCAATGAGATTGGTGGCCCCAGTTGGATAGTTCTGGAGCCAGTTGGCACTCACCTCAAGCTCCCCAGCCTTCTCTTCTCTGTTGACATCATACATCACCACCAGCTCTCCATCCACTGCCGTCTCGGTGCAGTTGGGGCATTTTCTCTGTTGTGCTACTGTGGGCTTGAAGGAGACATGTGCCTGCAAAGGACGGGGACACCAGAAGCTGATCTTTGCTCCCAGATCCCAACAGGTGAGGGCTTGGCAGTTGCCTCTTGTCATGCACACGGGAGAACAGCATGCTGACAGCATCCACTGGCCGAATACTTTTGGAAGTGTCAGTGCTAGAGCAGAGTGGAGCATTCAACAAACTGTGGTGCTGTTTGTCACGTGCCAGGCCTTTAAAAAAGAGATTCAAAAATTCCACCCCCCCAAATCGTGGAAGGAATGGCTCCCAGTTCTGGAAAGGGTCTGTGTGAGTTCTTAGAGGACACTGACCTCTTCATAGTTGTTTGTTATTGGCCAGCAAGGCAAAGATAATTAAAATGAATATTTCTTTTGATTTATGAAAATTTTTTTTCTTTTTTTTTCTTTTTGGCTTTTCGAGGCAGGGTTTCTCTGTAGCTTTGGAGCCTGTCCTGGAACTAGTTCTTGTAGACCAGGCTGGTCTCAAACTCACAGAGATCCACCTGCCTCTGCCTCCCGAGTGCTGGGATTAAATGTGTGTGCCACCACCACCCAGCTTATGAAAATTTTCTATGTGAAAGTTGAATCTAACTACTGGTCAAGTAGATGACTTGGGAAATAGGAGGTTCCAAAATGGTCAAAATAAAATTACATAACTGGAAGTGTTGTTTTATTTTTTATATTTATTTTGTATTTATATTTAATAGGAAAGAAACTCTAGTCTTTGACCTCAGCTCAGGTGACTCTTTTTTGGTTTACTGCCCAGGGCACAGGAGATAAAGGGCCAGGACCTAGTGCCCACTCAGCTGACAACATGCAATGATTGGGTACCTTCTGGTGTCCTTTGGATATGACTGGAACACCTTGGAAATGACCTTCAAAAGTGTCAGGAACATGGAGATATCTCATCCCTTGAGGTTCAACAATCCACACATTCACCTAAAAGGGGGGAGGAAATGACAGAATTAAAAGTCTTTAGAGACCTTTAAAGCAGGAAGTAAAGTTACTGTTGATCCCTCAGATGCCTTTTCTCATCTTCCAGTTTCCACAGCATGGTTCTGTGGTTGTTCTGGAAAGTTCTTGGATATGACCTATCTCACTGCAGCGGCTCTCTCCTTTCTAGCTCTCAGTATCTTTCGATAGCCTCATTCCTCCAGGATTTTTTTCCCCTGACAGTGGTTTGGATGTATGACTTAGTTTCTTTTCCTGTGGCTGTGATAAAATACTGACAAGAACAATTTAAGGGAGCATGGATTTGTGTTTGCTCACAGTTCAAGGCCCAGACCATCATGGTGGGCCCAGACCATCATGGGCATCAGGAGCATGGTGAAGCAGATCCCATTACATCCAATCAGGAGACAGATAGGGACGAATACAAGCTGTTTCTCTTTAATCCAGTTCCATTTAACATCGTCCAGCATCCCCTGCTCAGGGAATGTCCCCACCCACAATTAAGATATGTTTTCCCGGTCAGTTAATATAATCAAGATAATCCTCAACAGGCATATCCAGAGACCCTTCTCCCATGTGATTCTAGATTCTGTCAAGTTGGCAATTAACACTGCCCATCAGGGCATGGCTTTAAAAGGCCTCCCAATGGTTCACATGCTGGAAACGTGGTTACTGGTATGGCAATAGTTGAAGTGGGTGGGTCTCAGGCTGGAGATGGCTCAGTGGGTTAAGCGCTTTCCCAGACAAGCGTGAGAATCTAAAGTCTAGTCCCCATTACTCATGTCCAATCTGGGTGTGTCAGCATGCACTTATAAACTCAGCACCGGAAGATGGAGACAGGAGGGGCCTGGAGGCTGCTGGCCAGGCAATGAACTCCAGGTTCAGGAAAAGATCATGCCTCCAAAAAAAAAAAAAGGTGGAAAATAGTAGAAGAAGGTCCCTGAAGCTATCCTCTGATCTCTACGATCTCCTACATGCACACTCACAGGAGAGTGCACACTTGAACACACCCATACATCCCCTACACACACAAACAAGAGATTGGGCCTTTGGCAAGATAACTGAGTATCACTCCAGAAGGGATGAATGATGGAATTGTGGTGTGAGTAAGTTCTTAAGACAGGAAGTTGATATAAAGGGAGGTCATATATTTTCCCTCTTCTGCATAGAGCTGGGTGCCTGTTTCTCTCCACATTAGAAGTCATCCAGGAGCTCCTCTCCAGGATGCTAGCACTAAGGGCTATAAATTTTTAAAATTTTATTTTATGTGCATGAATGTTTCATGTGTGTGTGTGTGTGTGTGCGCGTGCGTGCGTGTGTGTAATAGAACAGTATGAAGAACAGTGTATTATTCCACTTTTAGGTGTGTTAAAACTCTTAGACTGGTTACTTTATAGGCAAAGTCATATATTTGGCTTATGATTCCAGTGGCTGCAAGACTCAAATCTCAAATGGTACACCTTTTACAGATGACAAAGTAGAAGCTCACGATGCCTTCACCCTGAAGGTTGGCTTTGTGAGTTGGGTGGTGGTTCCCTGAAGGGTGCATTACTCAAGCCCTGGAATCTGAATTTGAGCTTAATTGGAAACAAAGTCTTCAGGGATGTGACTAAGTTAAGGATCTTAAGGAGATATCATCCTCTGCTACTCGGCTCTTCATCCAGCAAGGGGAAGGCGGAAGGAGACTTGAGATTCTCAGAATACGAGCAAAATTAGAGTCGAAGGGCCACAGGCCAAGGACTGCCAGCACCTGCCAGATACCAGCAGCAAGAAAAATTTAATTCTAAGCTGAGAGTGTGTTCTGCACCCTCAGCTTAGAATTAAAATTTCACAAGGATTAATTCAGCCTCTCAGTCTGGGGACAATTCATATGCACTCTTCGGATGCCTGTATGACTGTGACAACAAATGCCTGTTGTTTTAGGTTACACTGATAATTTGTTGCAACAACCAACACACTGATGAGCACATGAGGAAAGCTCCTGTTGGAACCAGTAGAGAAGCGGTGTGGTTGACTCATACCCCGAATCTTTCTAGTATACTGCATTGCCTTTCAGAGCTAAGGCCACCAAACGCCACCAATGGTAGCGATAGCAAAAATAAAGCAGAGCTAGCACTATTGCTGACTGTATAAACCCAGGCTCACCTCCAAGTGTTTGGCCAGCCTCCCTGGCTGCAGATGGATCTTGTGCTCATAGGACCCCAGCTTCCTCCACTTCACTTCCTGGTAATGAAGTTCAAATTGCACCTTTGCTCCCGGGGGAATGTTTACTTCGGTGTTAAAGTTCTCCATATCGAGATTTCTGCTCCTAGATGTGGGAGACCCCAACACAAGCAACCATACACACGAAGGGGTTACAAGACACAAAACTTAGGCAGAGTTCACATCTTTATCCCGGCTGATCACACCCTGCTCAGTTGTTTGTGAGCGTGGGCCATCAGAGAAAAGGACAAGTTGGAGATAAATTTGACAAAACCAAGAATGTTAACTTTTCCCATATGGCCTATGTATTTATTTCTTTACCTTCTCATTGATTTGAGTGTCATTGGTCAAAGAACCAGTGATGGGTACAGTTTCTGATACAGAGGTTATGTAAACTGAAATCATCACCCTCAACTTTCAGATGATATGTGAGGCTCATTGAGTAAGGAACCTACTCGGGGTGCCTCACAACCTGCCAGTTGTCTAGTCTATCCTAAAACACAGCTTAGGTGTCTCCAAAGGTGGTGCTTATTCCCTATATTTCATTCGGAGACTTACGTTGAGTTGGTTGTATTTTGGGAGTTCTACAGAGGGACGAATGCCAGCGTTTTATAAAGCTGAATCTGTGTTTCCAATGTAAGCCCTGTTTTTTTTTCTACTTAAACACTTTTGACTTTATTATTATTATTTATTTATTTTACACTCTGCTTGCAGTTTCCCCTCCCTCCTCTCCTCAAAGTCCCTTCCCCCACCGCCCCTTTGCCTCCCCCCATCCATTCCTCCTTTGTTTCTAGTCAGAATAGGGCAGGCCTCTCATGGATATCAGACATGGCATATCAAATTGTAGTAAGACTAAACACCTCCCAATGCAAGGCAACCCAGTATTATGAATAGGGGCCCAAGAGTCAATAAAAGAATCAGAGATAGCTCTTGTTCCCACTATTTGGAGACCCACAAGAAGATCACACTACTCAGCTGTAACATATATGCAGAGGGCCTAGGTCAGTCCCATGCAAGCTCCCTGGTTGTTGGTTCAGTCTCTGTGAGCTCCTATGAGCCCAGGTT
The DNA here is from genome assembly GCA_028555095.1 of Dicrostonyx torquatus. Lineage (NCBI taxonomy): Eukaryota > Metazoa > Chordata > Mammalia > Rodentia > Cricetidae > Dicrostonyx > Dicrostonyx torquatus. Next base: position 3,949,191 of record JAQHUG010000112.1, read on the forward strand.
AGTTGATTCTGTGAGTTTTCCTGTGATGAAAATCACTCTCAAGTCTAGTATGACTTCTTTTGATGTGCTTGTTTAGAGTTTTAAAGAGGAGGCAGCAAGATTTTCCAGTGAGGTTGAATCCAGCATCAAGACTAGCAACGAATGGTGTGTGTGTTCCTGTGTATGTATAATTTTATTTTTGGATACAAGATCTCACTGTGTAGCCCTGCCTAACTTGAAAGTCACTATGTAGACCAGGATGGTCTTGAACTCACAGAGACCCACCTGCCTCTGCCTCTGGAGTTTTGGGATTAAAGATGCGTGGCCCCACACCTGGGTGGATGGCTTTTAAAATTAAATATCAAACTAATGGAGGTAGGATTGTGCATAATTAGCCAATTTGGGGTCCAGGAAGTAGTATAGGATATTCAGTAGTGGAAGAAAAAGCTGAATATGCCCGCTACAAGCTTTCTAGGTAGAACACACTGAAAGAAGTCATGTTATACAAGGAGTGGATGTTAAATTCCAGGTCTCCCGTTAATTATCTAGTGCCCAGAAAAGATGCTGATCCAAAGCCATCTGTGGAATGAACAAGTGAATGGCATATGAGTAATAATGAGCGTGGAAGGAAAGTTGGGTCCATGGTGGTGCACGACTGTGATGCCAGAGCTTAGAAGGTTGAGACAGGAGGAGTGTGAGTCTGAGGCCAAGCTGGGCTACACACATAGAACTGGCTTTAAGAAAACAACATAAGAAAGATGGTGCAAAGATTTGCAAAGGTCCAAGGATGACTGACACACAGCGATACTAGAGATAACCCCTCTGCTTGGGTTTTTTTCTCTGTCCTACACACGGCTGAATTCTGTGTATCTCAGCTGAACTATTAGTCTCCCCAGAGCATTTTATGGATCTCTCCACTAGGTAGTCAGATCCCTTTGGGCTGATTAGCACTCGCCCACTATAGCCACACGGTGGCCACTGCTTCCTGTCTGTGTGCTGTGTGACTGCCAATGCTTGTCTTTATGTTGCCTCTAATAGAACTGGGTGCAGAGTTGACATCCAATGTATTCTGCTAATGAAAAAGAGCTACATGAATGAAACGAAGAGCACTTCTACTACAGGTGAGTTTTGTGATGGAGAAGAGGAGGCAAAGAGGAAGAGACGTGGCAGGATTTAGCAGAAGATGAGGTTTGTGGTATGAGGAGTAAATGAAGAGTTCTTTTAAGTTTTGGGTTGGAAAGTTTGCTTGCTTTTATTTACAAATTTACACATTTTTCCTGTATGTATGTATGTATGTAAGTATGTATGTATATTCATATGTATGAAGGTAAATGTGTTTGTGTGCATCAAGTATATTCTCAGGTGTGTGTTTTAAAGATTTTTTTAAAAAGTGATGTGCGTGTGTTTGTCTGGTGGGGATGGATATTTATACTTGGACATACAGATGCCTGATGCCTGTTGTAGCCAGAAGAGGGCATCATATCCCCTGGAGATGGAGTTACAGGGAATCAGGGAATTGTGAGCCACTCAAAGTGAATGTCAAACTCGGGTCTCTAGAAGAGCAGCAAGTGCTCCTAACCTCTGATTCATCCTCTGGCTCTTCAAGAATTATTCTTTAGTAAAGCCATCCACTCACCAGGTAAGGTCTTTGATTGACTTAGATCTTAGCAATTAGGATAGGGTGGCTGGCTAGCAAGCCACAGGAGTCTACCTGCCTCTGCCTCCCTTGCACTGGGATTACAAGTGTGTGTCATCCCTTTGTCTTTTTTATAGAGGTTCCAGGGGATTGAACTCAGGTTTTTGTGTTTGTAAGGCAAGAATTTTACTAACTGTGCTATTTCCTCTAGTCCCAAAGGTGGGTCACATAGAAGATACAAAAGAGGAATACAACAGAATTTATGTTTTGTGATTAATGCTTTAAATGCCATATCCCATAAAAATAAAGCAGAATAAATCATTAAAAATAAGTTCCAAGGCTTTCCTTTGGATATGTTCTATTTTATATGTGTTAGTGTTTTATCTGTATGTGAGTCTGAATACCACGAGTGTATAGTGCCTGTGCAGACCAGAAGTTAGAGTTGGATCCCCTAGACCTGAATTTTTTAATTTTTAAATATTTTTATTGATTTTTATTGAGCTTTACATTTTTCTCTGCTCCCCTCTGTCTGCCTCTCCCCTGCCCTTCAACCTTCTTCCAGGGTCCCCATGCTCCCAATTTACTCAGGAGCTCTTGTCTTTTTCTACTTCCCATGTAGATTAGATCCATGTATGTCTCTCTTAGAGTCCTCATTGTTTAGACCTGGAGTTTTAAATGGTTATTGGTGGTCATGTGGGTGCTGAGACTCAAACTTGGGTTCTCTGGAAGAACATCCAGTGTTCTTAACTCTAGGCCCCTGTTTATATATATATATTATTTTAACAAGATCACTAGTAAGGTATTTTTATAGTTCATATTTCTGCACTTTGGGGGGGTATAAGGTGTTTATTTAAAGAAGATCCATTTACTTACAAGTCATATAAAAACATATATAAAAACAATCTATGCAAAACTTCCAAACTCCATTGATAGAAAAGAGGTTTTTATGGAAACAGACAATCAAGACACCAAATTCTATTATCACACTAGGAGTTGGCTGTTTTCCTAGGCTCCGATGCACTCTGGAGCCTGGTGTGCCCTGGGAGGGATGGGACAGGAGGAAAGCAGATACGGAGGCAAGATAGCGAGCTCTGATTCTTGGCCCTTACCTCACCCATCCGGCCGTCTTGCCTTTTGCTCTCGCCTGTGAATACAGAGCTCGGCCCACAGTTTTCTCCCTGATGGTGCTCGTAAATGTCATACCATTCACGGTCCTAGAAGAGATGAAAGTCAACAGTGGGCCACATTAGTAGTCTTCGAGAAGCTAACGACGAACAAGCCATCAGTTCGACTTCACGAACAAGGGCAATGATCATTTTGAATTTGCAGGAAACATGAAGAGTGACCTTGGATAATATATAGACAGTAGTCTCTGACTGTGATTTGAGAGAAGTTAAGTTGGGTTCCAGCCCCCCAGATTTCTCTCATGTGCTACTATGTGTTTAAACTTTTCTGTATTCAAATCAAGGCATAGGGGTGTGAATGTGCCCTTTGAATGTGACAGGTGCTGGGAGAGGTGGCTGAATTTTCATTTCTTTTATCAGACCATTCTTTGGAAAGTTAAAAATTAAACACAGTCTGGTCCAAAAGAGTGAAGGTGTCCCACCAAAACTGATAGATTGAATTCTCCCTCCTGGTGAAGTGGTTTTAGAAAGTGGGGACTTTAGTAAGTAATTAGGTCATGAGAGAGGAGCCCTCACAAGTAGCATGAGTGTCATTACAAAAGAAGTCCAAACTCTTTGTCCTTCCCATCATGTGAAGGCTGATACAAGAAAAACATCGAGGAACCAGAAAGTAAGATTGCACCAGACGCCGAATCTTGATCTTGGATTTTCCAGCCTCTTGAACTATGAAATAGTATTTTTTGTTGTTGTTCACATCCACCCAACCTGTAGTACTTGGTTGGCAGCACCAACCAATTAAGACAGAGTATGATGTCATCCTGGAAGGATATAAAAGAATGGGGAAAGATGGAGGAGAGCCCAGGTGAATCCCCCCAAAAGTTTCTGTTTATTTCCCTTGGGGATCCCTTGCTTTCTTTTTGTATCTTTGCCACTATCCATCTTACTCAGTTGGCTTATACTCAATTCTCACCAAGTAATGGCGTTTGGAGGAATAGAATTATATAATTTTAACTTAATGGTCCTTAAATGGGATCACCTCACTGAAGAAAACATTTAGAAGTAGGTGAAGAAGTTTCTGATGGCCATGGTGACTGGCAAGTGCCATTGGCGTTTATGGAAAATCACCAGAACGCTAGATATGCCATAACAGGGGGGACGACATCTCTTTCTCCTTAAGTGCCAATAAGTATACAGGTTGGAGAAACATTTCAAGGCTGTATCTTTCAAGTGACAGAAATTAAACACAAGGAGACAAGTGATTTACTCAAGCTGGTCAGAACGGAATGAAAACCAAGTCTGGTGTCTAGAGACACAGTCATTTTCCTCAGTGATACATTGGGGATATTTTTTAAAAGATATATTTATTCATTATGTATATAGTGTTCTGCCTACATGTATGCCTGCACACCAGAAGAGGGTACCGATCTCATTACAGATGCTTGTGAGCCACCATGCAGTTGCTGGGAATTGAACTCAATCTCTGGAAGAGTAGTTAGTGCTCTTAATCTCTGAGCCATCTCTCCAGCTCTGCATTTGGGATCTTGATTAAAGGTAGAAAAATATTTTGGCTGATCCTAATGTTTAAATAACCCATTCTATCTTATACAGTCTATAAATTCAACCCATGTAAAGGCAGACCAAAATAAATGCATGTTTCATGGTGTTGCCTTTTGTTACCTTAAGAAGGGAAAGAAAATGAATGAATTAAAACTGAACCCCAAACAATAGAGTAAACCCCAATTTTGTGGTTTAATCATAATAATTTATTGAAATAGTTTAAAATTCCATTTATATATATGGTGCCACACAGCAGCACTATAGAAAACTTATTCTTCCCTTTTGTTTTCTAGAAAGAACTAACTGAAATTGTCCTAACACATGCCATTAATGCCAGCACTTGGAAACAGAGATGGGTGAAGGCAGGACAGGATTTATAGAGACACTATCAAAAAATGTAACATTTAAAGGTAATTGCACACACACACACACTCATGTAGACATGCACGCACATACACTCACACACACACTCTCATAGACATGGACACACACACTCTCTTACACACACACACACACGGACACTCACAGTGAATAATGAATAAAATTTAAAAATTCAAAAAAAGGATATATAGTTAACATGGATCTACAGGTTGTTGCTTTGTTTTGTTTTGTATTTTTGAGACAGGGTTTCCCTTTGTAGCAGCACTGGCTGTCCTGGAACTCAGTCTGTAGATCAGACTGGCCTTGAACTCACAGTAATCCACCTGCCTCTGCCGCTGGGATTAAGGGCAAATCTATAGTTCTTATCATTCAAAACACTTTAAAACTTCTTCCCCATCTTTTTTTTAATTCATTGACAAATACCATTGATTGTCTAGGTGTATGAAAGAAAAAAAAGCACATGAGAAGTAATCCGACCTGAGGTCTTAATTAAGAAAAAAAAATCTGAGGTTGTATGCAGAGCAATGTACTGTGTTCCAGGCAGTCTGAAAGAGACATTGACCAACGAGAACACTGTGGGATGGCCACATGGATGTCCGGGTGAATGACAACCATTCCAGCCACCCACAGGAACATTATTTAATTTTAACACCCAAATGCTCCAAGTGGATAATGGACTTAGCTATGAATAGTAGCAGAGTAGTTAACTACTTTTATTAAGAAAAAATTCAAAATTATAAAAAATACCAAGAGTATAGTATGAGACCACCACGAAAACATCACTGGCATTCCTTATGACTGTCAGGCTAATCTTAGTTCATCCTTACTCACTTGCCTCTCAATTATGTGGAAGCCAATCTCAGACGTCATATCATTTCACCCATGAGCACTTCAATATCCGCTTTGTAGTAGAGCTTTAATGCTTCTATGTGCGTAACAGGGTCATTGGGTAGAAAATGGAAACATTTTAACTGAAGCATAAGAATTCATTCTAACAGAGCTGTCAACCATTGAGCTGATTGCCCCGGGAAGCAGTAGGTTTATGATTAAAAGTCAAATCTGGCCTTTATAACTCGCTCGTTAGAGATGTTATAGGGAAATCCAGATGCTGGATATGAGCCTGGGTTTAGTTGCTGGTTCGCAACTCCTTCCTCCTGAAGAAATGTGTGGCGCACAGCACCGACCTATTACAAATACACTCAGATGGCTTCCTGTAAGATTCATGGATTTCTCTCTCAAAGGAATCACACACAAATATAAGTAGAAAGGGGCTGCCATAGGGAGAGCCTTACATCTGCTTCAGTATGTGACAGAGGGGCCTGAGGATGGCACTGTCGCTAAAGTGCTTGCTGTCCAAATATGAGTTCAGTACTCTGCACCTACATAAAGACTGGGCATAAGGCCAGGCGGTGGTGGCGCACGCTTTTAATCCCAGCACTCGGGAGGCAGAGGCAGGCGGATCTCTGTGAGTTCGAGACCAGCCTGGCTACAAGAGCTAGTTCCAGGACAGGCTCCAAAGCCACAGAGAAACCCTGTCTCAAAAAACAAAAAACAAACAAAAAGACTAGGCATGGTGACACACGCTCCAGCAATGGTGATACAAAAGCCAGTGGGTTCCTGGATCTCACTGGTTAGTTAAGCTAGCCTACTTGGTGAGTTCCAGGCCAGTGAGGAATCTTGCCTCAAATAAAAGAGCAGTGCTGGAGGCAAGCCCCCCACGGTTGGCTTCTGCCCAGCACACATGAACATGCATGTGCAACCACACATACACACACACACACATACACACACACACACACACACACACACACACACCCCACATGCATACACAAAGGCAATCCATCCCATAGTGCCACAAAGTTGGGACAGAGCTCTGAGAGTAAGCTCTGAGAGAGCCGTGCACCCCTAAGGTTCATTACAGCAGAAGGGCTTTTGATGCCAAGACAGAGGAGCATCCCATCTCTGGTTCTACACAGGGGTTACTCACATGGTGAAGTTGGAGATAAAGGCTCCTTTGGGGATCTGAACATCGAACACGACATTTTGGGACTGTGGGGAATTATTCACCAGTTTGCTCTGGATCATAGTGGTGGCCATCCGAGAGGTAATAGTGGATTGGACTTTGTAGCTATAAAGAGTTACTTGATCAACATCGTCCTGAAATTAGCAAGAACATGTAATTGTAGTAACAAAACCTCACCTGGAATGCACATGCATGTGATCTTCCGAGTGCTCTCTTTTACTTGTTGTAAAATTCAACAATTCTAGGGTAGTAGGTAATTGCTCAGCTGAGACATCATTAAGCAATCTTTTAACTCCTTGAAATACCACAGAGAGAGACGAGCCGTTGTTATGATGTGTCTCCTCCTGTCTCTTCTTTCCCTACATCTCCCTGTCTTTTCCCTCCCTTCTTCCTTTCACGCTTCTTTCCCTTCTTTCCACCACCTTAGAGTCTGAGTAGAAAATGGATGTGGGAAGCAAGATGGACAGAAAGAACTCAGGACACAATTTCTAAGGCAGAGCTGCAATTAGGAAGAGGAGGTAGGATCACAGGGTCAAAAGAGGAGCCTGGCTGCATCTTCAGCATGAAATGCAAGCCGGGGTGCTGTTGAGTGAGCTATATGCGTAACCCCCAAACTCCACATTGCTATTTGTTTCCTTCAGTCTCGTCCATTTCTATTACAGCTTCCGCCCATGCTTCTTTACCTGTATTGAAACAAGCTAAGGGAACACTGGGACTGCACGCAGTGAACACAACTGTCCTGCACTGGGCATTTTGATTTAATTATTTGTTTGATAATACCTAGAACCTCCTTTTCCCTCCTCAATGGTGAAAGTAGCCCCAGCTTAAGAAAACAAAACAAAAAAGTAATGATCACAGGCCAGGTATAAAAAATATCTCGTGTAGGATGTTGCTGAGAGCTGCAGGTTCCTTCAGACCTGTGGCAATGTGTGACCTGTTAGATTTTGCTTTCTTCCCCCAAAATTTGCCTACATCACTAATGGATCTCATCCCTCAGATTTTGTTTTGCAAAATTGATGATTTAAACTAGCTAACCCCCAGCCTACTTCAAGCTAAGATAAAATCCAGACTGACTGACTTATTTACCCTCCCCCTGCTCATAGGGAAGCTCTTGGTTCAGAAAAGGACGCCAACAAAAACCGCTTCCTTTGGGTGTCCTTTTGGGACAGGAAAGTCCACTCTGGACCTCACAGAAACTTGAGCCATGCTGCCTGAGAGTGGTTTCCATAGCCACTCTTTGACTTGCCATGGCTATCAGACATCATAGTTTTAAATGAAAGGTATTAAGATGTCAAGTCAGGATTAAATACATATTGTTGGGTGAAAGCTATCTCGTTAGTCAAAGATGATTAGCTGGGAAAGCCATTTCAGCCCTCAGTGCCACCTGCCCGGTCTGCAAGCCCTGCACTCTTCAGAGGAGTTTCAGAAGTACTTCCAAACAGAGTTAGGCAAGGCAAAGGTTCAAAAGTCAGGTCAATAGTTCCAGGGACGGAGACAAAGGAGACACCTAGATTGATTTCCAGGTAATAACTAACAGAAAAATCGGTCACACACCAATCCATGACACAACGGAAGCCAACTTACCGTCCTCTCCCCTGACTCTTCAGGAAGGCTTCTCTGTGGGAGGAAGTCAGAGAGACAGTCATTCTACCTCAAGGCCAAATCCCATGCTCTCAGTCAGAGAATTATGTTCCTTCCATACCGTGGTATAAGTCATTCACTGACATCAAGATGTGAGTGTGTAGGATGGAACATGATTTTCCCACCTGTGTGTTTCTCTGAGCAACCACTTCTCTCAGCCATTTTTGTTGGGATATATGTTGCTCTATGAAGGTCAGGTCCAAGCCTTGGAAGACCTTTCTCCACGAGCTTTTCTGACCCTCGAGTTAGCTTCCTTTACCGTTTATGCAGGCATTATACACTTGCCATCCAGAGCTCTGACCTTGCTCATAACAATTGGCCCTAGGTGTGGAACCGGTCAAAGTCTGCCTCCTGTTTTTAGACTAAGCTACATGAGAACAGGGACTTCAATGTGTTTCCTACACTGTTAGCCCTGGAACCACACACAGTGATTGATACCTTGAAGAGTCTGTGCCTTTAATTACCCTCTGTGTTTGAAGACTAGCCACGTGAGTGCAGGGCCCACGAGCACAGACAAAGGGCAACAGTTTAAGAGTTATGGGTAAACATTTAATGTCTGAGGGATTAGACAGTAAGTCAATTGCTATATGTGAGTTAATTTGGGGTGGACTGATATTTTAGCTGGTGCTGTGTGACACAGATCAAGGATTGCCTTTTGAGGTTTTTGTTTATTTGTCTTTGAGACTCTCTGTAGACCAAGCTGTCCTAGAGTTAACCACGTAGCTTCAGCTGGCCTCAACTTTGTAGCAACCCTTTTGCCCCAGCCTCCAGAGCACTGTAATTATGTGGCCTACCAGACCCAACTCTTTTAGAGTTTTGCTACAGGGTTTAATGACTAAATTTTCTCTCCCCAGGCTAGATTAAAAACCCTGACACAGGTCCTGCCTATTGGGTTTTTAATATTATTGATCTGTAAAAGTTGGACTTTAGAAAGTCAAACATTACCCAGACAAAACCAGTCACTTCTCAGGTTAGTGTTATTTCTGTAAATACCTCCTTTCTCAGTATGTGGGCTCTTGATGGAAGAAGCCAAACCCTAACTGGCATGGCAGAGCACCCCCTCCCCATGAATTAGGAGATTTTCTGGGTCTCCTTGGCAGCTTCCAGGATATGGCTCCAAGCATGTCTAGTTCTCTGAACCGAAGTGCTCTCCTTTTGACTAAATGGTCAGAGGAAAGAGGATGTGTGGCTTTACTGTGTGTCCTTTATAGGTAGACACTTCTGGAAAACAATGTGAAAGTCTCTCTGTACATCAACTTGACAATATCCCACAAGAGTGTAACAACACTGGCCTATTCACTGTTGGAAAAAACACCCAAATTATTGATAAAACAGAGTCATCTTTTACCTCTTCTCCCATCATGATCTCTTTCACTTACTTTTTGCCATGTGAGCTTACTATACCTGATATCTTCCATTCTCTTGCACAAATGGAAATTTGTCTGGGGCCAGTCTCACAAGATCATCATATTCTGCAAACTTAAAAGACAGTTGAACATATTCATGTCTGTTAAAAATCACCTATAGGAAAAGAGGCAGCCTGCACTCATTACAGTATTTTATATTCTTTCTTCTGCCATTGGACTGTCTTATTTTTAATATAATAATTTCTTCAATATGTACATTTCCTAGTTAGGTCTCAGAAATAAGTAAATGGAAATGAACTATGTCAAATTTGTTGGGTGTAAGAATTCAATTTTGAGTGTGCCTGAAGATGGCAAGACAGACAACATAATCTAATGATGCCTGCATAAAGCCCTTGATTGGAGTAAGGGGATGTCAATCACCCGAGACTGGACAGATGCAGGTATGAAAAGAAAGCTGCCTAGAAATTACTAAAAAAGCACAAACGTATCTGGGTGTTTTAGCTTCAACCTGAGATTTCTGACATGCTCTTGTGGTTTTCAGAGTGTAGGAAAATATGAGAGTTTCTAAGCAGAGTGATTTTTCTCCTCCTGAAAATACACCATTTTTTTCCCTCTGCTATTTTTGTGTTCAGTTCACTCCCTGGTATTTTCTAGAATAATCCTGTAATAAATTTTTCTCCGCCAGCACAGAAGTAAGTAGCTGATACTGTGTGATATTTAGAGTAGCTCAGTTCAAGATCTATCCTACACTGGGGTTGCAGAAGGTCTCAAGAGGAGACCTGAAACCCCCGGGCATCGTTCCTGCGCTTTCCCGGTTGTGTTGCCACCTTCTTTTATAGAATATTTAAAGAGTCCTTATTACAAAAATTATTGTTTGCTTAGGTATAAAAGGCAATGCTGCTTTGAGAATGACTGCGTAAAAGAGTAACACGAGTATTTCTATATAACAATACCAGCAATGACTAAGTAGTACTAGTTCATGTGCCCAGTAGTTTATGTACATCTCTTAATTCTCAGGGCAACCCTTTGGCATAGGTCTGTTGTTGCACACATTTTTATATAGAAAGTGAGCAACTATGCTCCATTTATGCTACACCGGGATATCTGACCACTGAACTTGACTTAAATTTCACGCAAAAACCTGATAATGTCTTTAGAGGGAAATACATCTCATTACAGGAAGTTCCCAAAGTCTGATGTCTGTTCCCCTCAGTTTATGTTCTACACAGAACAAGTTCATTGAATATCAACAGCACCCAGCTTTTTGCAGCCCATTTGTAAAGGCCAACAGCTAGGAGTCCCGCAGAAGCACTTACTTCAGAGTACCCGCTTGTGGGGATTTCGAAGGCTTGTTCCTCCAAAAGAAATAGCCAGATGAGGACGCATGCGAGTCGCTGCATTTTGCTGGACAGCTGTGCCAAGCTCTCCAGAGCAGGTGGTCTGGGGAGAATCCCCCTCCCCTGAATCAAGATCACAGCGACTTGATTCTGTCCGTTTTAAAAAGAAGAAGAAGGCAAAGAGAGCGCTCTAACTTTGCTCAAACTCAGGACAAATATTTGTTCTGAAGTTCAAACTTGAGCTGTGGGGGTGGAAGGTAGAGTGGGGGTTATTTAAACACCAAAGCCAGGAGCATTCCCTGGGCTGTAGGAAGGAGTCAGGGTCAAACCCTGGGTTAGATGGTTGCGCACCCCTCCCTTGATTTTAATTTATCTTAAAAATCAGACAGACCTGGAGATAATTATCAGCCTCTTTAAAGGTCCAAGTAAAGAGTTGCACTAAGGAATAAACCCAGAAAGAAGAGCTAAACTGACAATGTCTGCAGATAAAATTATTCTATTTAAGTGAGAGCAGGAAGGTTGGAGAGATGGCTTGGAGGTTAAGAGCACTTGCTATTCTTGCAGAGAACCCAGGTTTGATTCCCAGCACTCACATGGTTGCAAGTGAAATACTCAGACACATAAAATAAATAAGCCTTAAAAAGCCAAAAGAGAGTAAGAGGCATTTTGAAAAAGCAAGAGAAGAAATACAGCGAGTTCCTGGGGCGAGAATTCACGCTTCCTGTTTCTCCTCTCACTCTGTTAACTGAGTACTCGCTACACATGACTAAGAGGGGAAGATGTTCATCACCTGAAGTGTTCCCTCCTGCCCCTCACCTCTGTTGGCACAGTGGTCCCATCATTCTGGTGAGACATGCAGTGAAAATACCAGCTACGTATTATAAAATTGTTACTGTACAATACAAAGTTCTGGGAATGATTTAGAGAAAATTGTGTGAAAAGTCTATATCTATGAAAGATGAACAATAAGCATATGACAAATAAAGGAAAAGCGCTAAACAAAGAGCTAAGACAGTTAATGAATTAGTTCACATACTGTAAACATTAGTGGAGGCTTTATTGTGTGTATTGGGTACCAAATACATAAAAGAAAGCATGGGGGGGGCGCTGGAGAGATGGCTCAGCGGTTAAGATCACTGGCTGCTCTTCCAAAGGTCCTGAGTTCAATTCCCAGCAATGACAGGGTTGTTCACAGTTATGTGTAATGAGATCTGGTGCCCTCTTCTGGCTTGTAGGTATACACACAGGCAGAGCACTGTATACATAATAAATAAATGAATATTAAAAAAAAAAGCATGGGAATCATCCTGGAATCGCCCATTGCAATAGTGGAGGAGAATGGAAAGCACACTAGAACGGGGGACAAACTAGAAGGCCAAGTCCAATGCAAAGATGGGATCTACTGACTGGAAGAGAGCAGACCCTCCACAGAGAAGGTGGGGCTTTATCAGCTGGGTCTACAAAGATGGGAGTGATTGCTCCAGGCTCACTGGGGGCATGCTCGCTCAGTGCACAGAATGAGCATGACATCAATATGGCAGGAGATGAAAGGAAGGAAGAGGGAGCAGACAGATGAGACCACATGCATCGGGCCAGGGAAGTCTAAATTCTGTGCTCCAGAAAGTTAACTCAATGGATTAGGAGGGGAGAAGATGGTACCCCCTTCTTATAATGATTGTTTTGTGTGCCGCTCAGATGATAAAATTAGCAAGACACGAATTCAAGGACCTAATTCAGAGACTGACTCGCTTGGTGAGATAGCATGAGGTCCTAGGGTAAGGGAAAGGCAGTGGGGATAGCTTGAGAAGATGGGTTGGCTCATGAAATATTCACTTAAAATTCTAAATATTAATGTGAAATGACAGGTAAGCACTTTTCTCAAGCATTCACTTTTGACATGTAGATGAGTATTGCTAATTATTGCTAACTAATGCAAACACTGTGCTGACTAATGAGGCCATGTTGACAGCTGAAGAGTTTACATAGATGGAAAAATAAACAAGACATCATGGTGACTATAGTATTGTCCATGTGATGGGCTTATACCCATCTTATGCCTTTATCTTTGCAACAGTAGTTACGAGTCTGCCTTCCTAGGTCATACCTGCTTCTGCCACTTACTCATTGTGGAAGAAGCATCATCTCCCATTGCTGTAGATGGAACTGTGTCCTTCGCAAATCCACATGGCTTCACCTATTGTAGATGCGTTTAGAGTAAAGATGCAATTACGATAAACGATGTTAGAAGAGTGAGGACCCAGATCCAGTCCTTCTGAAGACTCAACAAGAAAGCAGCCATGCACAGATCAAGAAGATACCCTCATGGAAAGCAATTGGATGGTACCTTGATCTTCAATATCCATCCTTCAGAACTTCAAGAAGTAATTTTTTATTATTCAATCTGCTCAACTAGCAGCATTTTAAAATTATAATAGCTTGAGCTAGGACACTAGCCTCCTCTATATCATAGACTTTTGGAGCATTAAATATAATCGTGTGTTTAGATTACTTGGCACTGGGGTTGGAGAGGAGCTCACGCAGTGGCTAAGAGCACTTGGGACTCTTTCGGAGGACCCAAGTTGATTCCTAGTATTCTCAGCGAGCTACTCACAACCAATTTCAGTGAGATCCAACCCCTTTGATCTCTGTGTACATCTGCACTCTCTTTCACATATATATATACACATAATTAAAACTGCTAAGAGTGAATAAGTAAAAAATCTTGGCAAATGCTAAATGCTCAATAAGTAACATTTACAAATTATGTTTCTACAAAGGAATGCAGATTTTGGTGTAAAAACATTTGAACATACAGAAATAGTGCTTAGTAACTACTTCTCTGTTCTAGATTAGTGAGAATAAACTTTAGGTCAGTGCCTAGCAGTCTTTTCCTGCACATTATACAGAGAGAATAAAGACTTGTTCAATTTATCTTTTATTATAGATTATTTTGTTATATTGCTAGCCTTTTTTCTTTTTTGTTTCTTCTAAACAGATAAACTATGCATAGATACTTCCTATCTCTTTGATTTTACACATTGGTGAGCATATGGCATTATTCCCCCACTGTAGATCAGGGAGACCTGTACATTGAGGACATTTTATGTATCATTCACCTAACAGAATATTATTTTTATTGTTCCAAAATACAGACCCTTGGATGCAGATTATAATTAAGCAACTCATGCTTTGAGGAGAATTATCATCCAGGGGAAGCTGTGCTGTATAAGGTCAAGAACTCCAAGTCTATGGTGGTGTCTGGTAGCTCCCTGACCATTTAAAACCTGACTCCCATGAAATATGAGTGACATTTATCTCTATTTCTCTAACTACTTTTTTATTAAGCCCTGGAAATTACACAACAGTGTATCTGCTGGAAAATTCAAATCCAGCGGGAGAGAGAACATTGATCTTACCTCCCCCGTCTAGGATGGGACAAGTGAGCTCACACCCAGTCCTCGTGGGAAAGACATTCTCCACTGAGAAAATGATTTGGGCCAAGACAGGTCCAGTGGCACACTTCCCATAAATAATTATGATTTTTCAATATTCTAGTCCCTCTCATGCATCATCTCATCTTCACTGACTTTAAATTGATACTCAGAATTATCTCAGAAGAAACCAAATTTGGGGCAGCCTGGGTCCCTTTTCCATTTTCCTGCTGCCAGCTTGTCTCCAAATGCCAAAGTCTCCAGGAAAAACATCCTGTTTGCTCTCTCTTTATGTTTGGAAGTGTCTCGATTCTAACCAGGAAGGGCATGTGTGTTTAGGTCACTGGGTCCTGAACCTGTGACCCTTCCCCTCACCTTCCAGCCCCAGGCAGTGATAATGCAGTGAACTGAAACTACCCACTGTCGCAAGTGTTCATGATTTAAAAGACAAAAATCGATATTATAAAGATCACAAGAATATTCACTCACGTGTATGAAAATCAGCAGTAAATTAACAAAAAATCACAATATTTCATGATGTTTGAATGAAGTAATAACCGAGCGAGTACTCATCAAGAGTTCTGAGAAATATCAGAGAGAAACTTAACAGAGAAATAAGAGAACTAACAGATGTTATGACTCAAATGGACTTAGTAGACATCTACGGAACATTTCACCCCAACACAAAAGAATATACCTTCTTCTCAGCACCACATGGAACCCTCTCTAAAATTGACTACATACTTGGACACAAAGCAAACCTCAACAAATATAAAAAAAATTGGAACAACCCTAGTATCTTATCAAATCACCATGGCTTAAAGTTAGAACAACAACAGTAATTGGAGAAATGTCAATAAATCTGGAAGTTGTCACTGAGAGTGTTGTTGTGGTTCAGTGACAACTGTGTCCTTATAAAAAGCTCAGCTCTCATCCTATCTGAGATAAAGATAGATGATGATTGACAGACAGATGGATAGATAGATGGATAGATAGATGGACAGATAGATAGATGGATAGATGATAGATGGATAGATAGATAGACAGATGGGTAGATAGATAGATGGATGGATGGATGGATAGATAGATAGATGGACAGACAGATGGATAGATAGATGGATAGACAGATAGACGGATGGATAGATAGATAGATAGATAGATAGATAGATAGATAGATAGATAGATAGATAGATAGATGGATGGATGGATGGATGGATGGATGGACGGACAGATAGATAGACAGATGGATAGATGGATGGAGATAGATAGATAGATAGATAGATAGATAAATAGATGATAGATGAATGGTAGGTGGATAGATGGATGGATAGATAGACAGACAGGTAGATAGACGGGTAGAGAGAACACATGTACATATTGGGATACTTGCCTGTGCACGCTTGTGTGGAGACCAGTGTTTGCTATCCATTATCTTCTCTGGTTGCTACCCACCTTATTTTCTGAAACAATATTTTTCGCTGAACCTGGAGCTCACCATTTTGACTAGGCTAGCTGGCCTGGATCTACCTGCTTCTGTCACCTTAATACTAGGGTGACAGTCGTGACTGTCACATGGCTCTATATGAGTGCCAGGGATTGAACACAGGCCCTTATGCTCGTGCAGCAGTCACTTTCGCACTGAGCCTCTCCCCAGCCGAGAATACGTTTCGAAGTCCTAAGCTGAAGTTAATTTCCAAGTAGCAATTTGGCTCTTCCCTCCTCATTCACGAGGTCCAGTGGTGCACAGCACAGAGAAGGTCTGTTTCTACACAAAGATGGGCTCTGACCACTTCCTTCTCATAGTGAAGCCAAAACATTTTGTTAGAGGTTTTTTTTTTTTAAAAAAAGATTTATTCATTTATTATGTATACAATATTCTGCCTGCATGTGTCCCTGCAGACAGAAGCTGGCACCAGATCTTATTACAGGTAGTTGTGTGATGTGGGAGTGGTCTCCTGTATTTTGTATTACTCTCATTGGTTGAATAAAGACTCTGTCTGGCTTCTAAGATAGGTCAGCCCTTAGGTGGGCGGAGTAGACAGAACGGAAGTTCTGGGAAGAGAGAAGGAAGTGGGCCAGTCACCATGAGGCTCCTGTCGCAGATGGATGCAGGTTAGAACTTTCCAGTAAGTCACCACGTGGTGACTTACAGACTTTTTATAATGGGTTAGTTTATGAGGTGAGGGCTAGCCAAGAAGAGGCTAGAGATAATGGGCCAGGCAGAGTTTGAATGAATGCCATTCTCATGTGGTTATTTCGGGTGCAGGCGGCCAGTGGCTGAGCGGGCCAGCGGCTGGTGGCTGGGGAACATAACCCACACCTCTCCCCCATTTACAACAGTTGTGAGCCACCATATGGTTGCTGGGAATTGAACTCAAGACCTCTGGAAGAGCAGTCAATGCTCTTAACCACTGAGCCATTTCTCCAGGCCTTGTTAGAGGTTCTTAAAGGATTATCTGTTTGCCTTTTAAAGCTGCTGTTCTACTACCTGAACACATCTTCTCCCTTACATTAGGTACAGGCATACACGTTAGTGTCATTTTGGTGCACAACATGAAAGTGTTTTGGAAGAAAAACAGTTGGAACAAAATATCTACAGCGTGAATAAAACATATGACACAGAGACTATGGAGCTGGTGGTCGCATTAGTTCCTGAGCCAATCAGACTTTTGCTTTGGAGTCGTCGTCTATCCTGTGCTTCCTGTTTCCAAAGGTCAAGTTCATACCAACTGCCACGGTAGGGATAATGAGTCTGGGGGTGCAGAGCCATCAGCTACCATTGGTCAATCACAATACTTCCTGGGGTGTCTGGATGTTTCTGGAAAAGAGGTAGGGAGCATATCCAGAAGCTAGATCATCCTAAGATCTGGTATCAGTATTAATCTGCTGGTCAAGAGGTTGTTGTATCTTCCTGTGTTGTATCAGGCAGGTCTCTCTCCAAGGTGTAGAAAGTGTAAGGAGGATACTTGGATGTCGGGGCCACGGGGATGGTAGAGTTCATTCGAGTGGATCCTGTAAAAGGTGATGAAGTGTGACTCAAAATGATTGTCATTTGGTCAGAGCCACTGTAGGCAGCGAATAGAGAAGGACCAGAGTGAAGGGCACAGTACAGTGGTGGCAGCAGGTCTGAATACACAGTCTGGTTCCAGGTCCTCATTACCCATCACATGGGCAGCCTGCCTCTCTGATTCACTAGTACCTTCATGCTGGGGCAATATTTGCCAAGGTGTACAGGTAAAAGCCCAGAGGCCTCAACCCTACACAAGGAACTATAGGCAACCAAAGAAAGCTGGGAGTGGGAGAGGTAGCTTTCCCCAGGGACGAGCAGACCAACTGGTTGTCCAGTGCCAAATGTACAGCCCTGGAAATATATGTAAAAATAGCACTATATTAATGAGCAAGACAGATGCATATATGCATGCAACAGCAATTAATGAAGAAAGAGGCCATGCATTTGAAGACGAGTGGAGAGAGATATATGGGAGGGTTTAGAAGGAGAAAAGGGAAGGAGGAAGAAGGGTGTAATTATACTATAATCTCAAAATAAACATAAATAAAATCAAAAGCTGAAAGGGGACTATTTGAGGAGGGAGGAAAGAGACCAGTGAATGGGGGCAGAGGGTGATGGGCCTATGAATATATGAAATGTTACAAAGAAAGATAATATTAATTAATAAATAGTACTAATAGAGAGCAGTGTTGGAAGTCTGCAAGAAGGAATGAATTATGGTTTGTGAAAATCATAACAAAATGCACTTTTAAAACTGTATTTCAGTAGGGCGGTGATGGCGCATGCCTTTAATCCCCAGCACTCAAGGAGGCAGAGGCCTGAGTTCTGTGAGTTCGAGGCTAGCCTGGTTTACAGAGTGATTTCCAGAACAATCAGAGATACACAGAGAAACCCTGTCTTTAGTAAAAGGTGAAAGATTTATACGGTCTGAAGAGAAACCCTGTCTCGAAAACCAAAAAAAAAAAAAAAGAAAGAAAGAAAAAAAAGAAACCCTGTCTTGAAAAACCAAAACAACAACAACAACAAACTGTATTTGGGTGCAGAGACAGCTCAGTTGGTCAAGTGCCTACTGTGCCAGCACAAGGATCTGAGTTCAAACTTCAGAGCCCACAGAAAAAGCAGAAGACAGTCACAGGCTCCTGTAATCCCAGCACTGGGGAGGCAGAAACAGGCACATCCCTGAAACGCATTGTCCAACTAGCTTGGCCAACTCGATGACCTTTAACTTCACAGAAAGACTGTCTCAAAAGTAAATAACTAGAGAATAACGGAGGAGGGATTGATCTTGGGCCTCTGCAATCACGGCACCATGTACACACTGTGTTTGAAACATACATGACAGAATGAAGAAAAATAAGAGACTGACAGCCCAGCAAAGGGGGTTTAATCGATAGCTTATTTGGCTTGTTTTTCCTTGGAACACAAACATCAGACAGTAAAGAACAGAGCATGCAATGGGAAACACAAACCAGGGGAAGTACAGAGCTAGCAATGCTGTGATAACATAGTTTAGATGAGTCATTTCTCACTCTGGAGTACTGAGAGAAGTTCCAGGTGGAAAGAGAGTCTAAGCTCTCACTATTAGATCACCTCACTATTTAAAAAGGGCTTGGGGTTAGTAAATTACAGGCTGGGGAGCTTGAAGTGGATTTATCTGAAAAAAATATATAAGAAGCTATCTAAAAGATGCGTAGTAATTCTTATAAAGAAGCCCTGACTCCAAAGCTGCAGAGAAACCCTGTCTCAAAAAACCAAAAAAAAAAAAAGCCAACATGCATGTGTGTGTGCATGCACGTTTATGTGTGTGTGTGCGTGTGCACGCATGTAGAATGTGCCTGGGGCTCACTGGATATGGACTGGAGAGGAGGTTGGGACTCACACGGCAGAGAGGATCACATGACAGAGAGGGTTGGAGGCTGTGTTAGTTTCTACCTCTGTAGAAACAGCAGAGAGGATTCTGAAGGAGGAAAGTTTTCCTTGCCTCACAGTTTCAGAGGTTCGATCCCATTATGTTTTGATCTGTGGCAAGACAGTGTGCCTTGGTGGGAGCTTGAGGCAGAGGGAAAATGCTAGTAGCAGGCATGCATTGAGGGCCGGGCAGGGTCACTACATACCCTTCAAACAGCACACCTCCTGCTTGATGATTATTAGTCTTGAGGAAATTTAGAGTCACCTAGGAGACAAACTCCTGGGTTTGTCTATGAGGTGTTTCCATAGAGCGCTGTCTGAAGTGAGGGTGACATTATTGTATGATCTGGTGGTGGACTGAGTTCGAAGCAGGAAGCAGGTGAGTCACCACTGTTCATCTCCCTGCTCCGTGACCAGAAGCAATGTGAACACCTGCATCCATTTCTACTGCTAAGCCTTCACCCTGATGAGCTGTGTCCCTTCAAACTGTGAGCCCAAGTAAATCTTTTCTTTAAGGTTCTCTTTGTCATCCTGGGCTTCAAGAAATGAGCAATATAACCAATACACCCAATGGCCTAACCTCCTCCCCTCTATGTCTCCTCCAAATATTCCACCACGTCCTGATAGTGCCCAAATCTTCAACACATGGACCTCTGGCTGATGTTCCAGATTCAAGCGATAGTGCTGAGTGGGTAACTCAGTGCTAGAATGCTACCTAGCTTGCTGCAGGCCCTAGGTCCAATCCTTGGTACTACAAACAAGCATGTCTATGGAGTATTTGACAAAGGTCAACAGACTAAGTAAGACAGAAGAGAATAGACTGAGCCCCATGTTCAGGAAGAAGACAAAGGGGCATCTGGGAAACCAAGTACAGAGAGCTCTGTTAAGATGTGCTTAAGAGTGAGGCAACGGAGGAGTCAAAGAACCTTCAGGGGGATTGAAGTTGGGGTTACATTTAAGCCAGAGCTGTGGCCTCACCCTGGGCAGACACTCGGAGGCAAACTAATTTGTCAGCACACACACACACACACACACACACACACACACACACACACACCATAAACACCGCCTCACAGCACAGCTAACTCCTCCCTGATAACAGAGCTTGCGAATGACATGGGGGAAATTTGCTGCCTCCATAACCAGCGGTTGACAATGCTTTACAGAGCACTTGAGTTGAACTAATTTTACATCTCTTTACTGTGGTGTTTTTAAACTGAAGGCACAGGCTTGTCATAGTACAGATTGAGTTCAAAATGCTTCTTATGGGTGAGAAAGAAAAAGAAAGTACAATGAATTTTCACCTTGTTAGTTATGGGACCAATTGTTTCAGAGAATCTAACCCAGAAGACAGAACGAGGGCTTGAGAGATGGCTCAGCTGGTAAAGTGTTTGCCTTGTAAGCATGAGGCTCCGGATTGGTTCCCCAGAATCCACCTGAAAATGCCGGGGCTTGTTGGTGCTGGTATGTGGTTGTCATTCCAGTGCTGGGAGAGGAGAGGCAAGGCAGTCTCTAGGACTCCATGTCCAGGGAGTCAAGCCTAATTGGCGGGCTCCAGGCCAACTATAGACTGTCTCCAAGGAAATGGAAGCTGTTCTTGAGGATGACGTTGGAGACTGGTGGAACAGAGATTTAAAAACTGCATTGTGAGAATATAATCCGAACACACAGTTCAAAAAGGTGAAGCTGGAGAGGATTTGGCTGCCGTTCAAGTATGAATCCAGAGAGAAGGTTGTTATGGAGTGATTATCCTACAGAGACTCCATGTGAGGAAGGAGGAACAGAGTCTAAATCCAGGGAAAGAAATCAAAGGTTGGCGGAAACCGGGCAGATGGCCAGTCTCCGCAGCAGAAAGATGAGCAGGGGTAGGCTTGCTCTGAGAAGGCCAGGGCAGACGGAGTTCAAATGGACAAAACGGGGCCCTTCTGCAGCTCACCCCAGGAACACTGAGCATCTGCCAGCTGTTCCTTTGAGCTACAATTTGGCAGCATTCACTGGGCCAAGACAGGTCGGTACCAGGAATGCTTCAGCTTCCTTCTGCTGTATCATTTAAGCAAGTTAATAAGTCTCTTGAGCCTGTAGGCTTACGGGGTTCATTTGGAGGTTCTTTGGCTCTGTGTGGTGTTGTTTGGGCCTATAGTCAAGCAGAGACTCCTCTAGGCTATAGCATCCTGGACCTCACTAGGGGCTGGAAGACCAGCATCTGAAATCTCATCTCTATAGAGTCGCCACGTGACACACACAGCAAGTTGGGTCTCAAGATGGGCATTCTTTTTTTGTTTGTTTGTTTGTTTTTTTGTTTTTTTGAGACAGAGTTTTTCTGTAGCTTTTGGAGCCTGTCCTGGAACTAGCTCTTGTAGACCAGGCTGGTCTTGAACTCACAGAGATCTGCCTGCCTCTGCCTCCCAAGTGCTGGGATTAAAGGCGTGCGCCACCACTGCCCGGCCAAGATGGGCATTCTGAATACTCAAGAGTGTTATCCGCAGACCTCTAAGTTCCAGCCCTGGATTCCATAGGTCTACAGTGTTTAATTAGGTAAACCAAGTCTGAGGGACAGGAAAAGGAAATAATTCCCAACTCCAGTATGAAGAATGAAAAAGAATTTGGGGACCACCTTTAGGCTAGGGGATATTTTTTCACAGAACTATATCCTAAGCCCATTGGGAGAAGCGGATGATGCATGTGAAAAGAAACAGACTTTCAGAGGCTTGCTGCCAAAGTGGAAACAAATGCTTAATCAAAAGTGTTCCAGAGGTAACTTAAAGGCTACCGTGAAGAGCTTTGCAGTAAATGGGACACAGCCAAGTCTCACTGAACAGTACTTGCTCTGGATGGTGACACTGTGACTATCAGTGCTGTGCCTGTCGTCAAAATGTCTGAACTTTACACAGAGGCCGCCAGCCATGTTCAGGAAGGGCCTGCAGGGATTCTTGCATTGGGATAATAAACAGCTGAAAGACAAACTCTAAGGAAAAAGGAAGGCACTGTAGGGAGCTAGGAAACGGCTTTCTTCTGTTTTTCAGTTGCTTCAGAGCAACTCATCTGAGATATGAATAGACCAGGATAGCCCAACTGAGATAGGAAGAGAGGAGGCTAACCCAACTGACATGTTAATAGAGCAGGATAACCCATCTGAGATGTAAATAGAAGAGGCTAGCTCAACTGAGATATGAATAGAGGTGGAGAGCCCGTCTGAGATGTAAATAGAGGAGGCTAGCCCAACTGAGATATGAATAGAGGTGGAGAGCCCGTCTGAGATGTAAATAGAGGAGGCTAGCCCAACTGAGATATGGATAGTGGGCAGCCTAAGAACACAGATCCAAAAGAGAAATATTTTGGATCAGTGTTGTTACACAACATTCTTACAGCTCGAGCAATTAAGCAGTTTTTAAAAATTGCCTCTCTATTTTACTTTGTTTAAAAAATACACTTTTATGAATTCTTTGACTCATATGCTACCTCCACAAGCTCACAGCTCCCCAAGACTGGAAACCAAAGAAAATGAGATAAATGAAATGTCAGAAAGCGCTTTCAGGTCAGACTTTTCACAGAGGTCAGTGACCCAGAAACAACTGGATGGGGTCAAGGTGAGGAGGTCAGTCAAGAGCTAGACAAGAAAGTTGGCAAAGTGGAGGAAGCAGCCAGCAGTCCAGAGGAGAAACCAAGCACCATGGAGGGGAAGGTCCAGCTTCCAAGCGAGGACTGGTGCCTTCCAACAGCAGTCGTGTGGTTAGCAAGGCCGAGCGAAGTTAACTGGGGAAGCGCACCTGTCCATCACACACCTTCATTCCCCATCACAGCCTCCACCCCTTTCCCTCAGCTCCTAGACAGCAACATTGGCTACAGGAGCCACTTCCTCACAGCATGAAGCAAACACGTGTTTGTTGTCAACGGGCCAGCCACGGAAAACAACCGTGTGCTGCAGGAAGCGATGAGCTAGGTCAGGAACATGGAGTAAGAAACGTCGGGGAGATGTTTTATCTTAGCTGCATATTTGTGGGAAAATTCTCATTTTCTCTGAAATTTCCATTGCTTGTACGGACAACCTAAGTCGTTTGTTATACTTTCTGGAATGTCTGTCTCCACTAGGTGGCAGACAGTGGTCATCACTTCAGGACCCTTGTATAGAACCTGTACTAAACTGAAGATGAGGAACTCGCCAATAAAAATCGGGCCTCACGCTGGGAGTTGATGGTCAGTCCAGTTGTTACTGAGACAATAATGCAATCAGGGTTTTACTGCCATGTCGTTAAATAAGTCCACGAATACTATCATGGTAGCAATTTATAAGAAATTAAGCATTTTCTATCCAAAAATTCACATGAAATATTCACATCTTAAAACTATTACAGATTGACTCTGACTATATACACATGCAGTGTGTGTGTGTGTGTGTGTGTGTGTGTTATGAATATATAAGGGTATATAAAAGCTCATGTAATAGCATAGATACAGTAAATATATAGTTTAACTGTCAACTTGACACAGCCTAAAGTCACCTGGGAGGAGGGTATCAATAAAGGACTGTCTAGCTCAGGTTGGCATTCTAGATGGTTTGTGGGGGGCTAACTTCATTGTCTGATTGAGTAGGGAGACCCAGCCTAAGAGTGGGTGCTACTACTGTATGCTTTGAGACCCTGGGTCATAGAAGAGGGATGCTAGCAGACTTTAAACATGCATGCATTCACTTCTCTCTGCTCTTGACTGTGCATGTGAGTTGACTCGCTACTTCAAGGTCTTGCCAGTGTGACTTTCCTACCTAGGATGGTAAGCCAAAAATAAACCTTTCTCCCCAAACTTGTTTTTTGTCTGGCTGTTTGACCACAGCAACGGAAATGAAGCTAGGGCAGGTATATGGGAGCAAATACTTAGAAATAGTGTTCAGAAACTGGGCGCAGAAGGCAGAAAGTGGAGGTAGAGTAAATTCCCGGGCCAAACAGCTAACCGATATCCACTGCACTGTGAAGTGTGGGTGTAAATGAATTTAATACATTTAAAAATCTTAAATGTCTCTGAAGATTTTGTCAAGGAGCCTTCTTCTGAAGAATTTCTAGACATGGCATCGAAAGTCACTGCTAACTATTATAGCCCATAATAGGCTGTCACTCAGGAGCCCAACCAAAGTCACTGCTAACTATTATAGCCCATAATAGGCTGTCACTCAGGAGCCTGACCATCAGAATGTCTCACACATTTTTTTTCTTGGAAATTAATAGTGTTCTCTACAACTTCACCCACAATACTTGTACTTGTTAAAAATTTATTGATGTGGAGTGAGGGTGGTGGGAGGCTGCTGCGGAGACCAGAGGAAGATGTTGGGTGTCTTTCTCTGTCACTCTGCCTTACTCTCTAAGATAGGGTCTCTCACTGAATCTGTTGCCACGTTGGTAGCCAGTAAAACCCAATGATCCAGGTGTAGGTGCAGCCATACCTGGCTTTTCACATAGGTACTGAGCTCCAAACTCACATCCTTAAGCTTTCATAGTACCTGCTCTTACTTGCTGGACCATCTCTCCTGCTCTTCCCCATCTTGTATCCTGAGACAAGATCTCTCAACTGACCTGTAACTTACAAAGAGGCCAGGATGGCAGGCCAGGGAGCCTTTTATCTCTGTCTGCCTGAGCTGGGGTTGTAAGCACTCCCTGCCATCCCTGGTTCTCTCTCTCTCTCTCTCCTCTAAATTCAGGTCTCCATGTTTGCAAGGCATGTACTTTATTGACGTAGTCATCTTCCCAGTCCCATGAGGACCGTTTTGATCTTGGAATGTGTAGAGACATATCCCTATGTAAGATGCTTCTTTCTCTCTTTTCAGAAGTACAAAGTGCAGGCTTCAAGGTTGACATGAAGTGAATATTCTGATGAGAGATGCTCCTGTCCTCAGTTTCGGAAACATGGTGAAAGGGACTTTATAGGTGTCTAGGTTAAGTCAAGAATCTTGAGATGAGATCTGAGTGATCAGGATTACTCAAATGACCACAAGGGTCAGAGAGAGAGAGAGAGAGAGAGAGAGAGAGAGACAGAGAGAGAGAGAGAGAGAGCAGGAAGATCAAAAAGGAGGTGTGAGAAGGGAAAACAGAGTGTGGAGGGATGTTGGGGCTGCAGTAGCTGGGGGTTGGAGAAGTAGGTGAAGGATTCTGCCCCGCAGTTTACAGGCACAGTGTAAAACAATACATTTGTGCTGTATTAAATAACTAACTTTGTGCTTTGTTGTATCAATAATAACACAGAGAAATTATTTGTCTTCTGTCACTAAGTGCGTCATTGTGCATAACAAAATCGATCATACCTACTTCCCTGCTGTGACTACAAGATCATCTTTGCAAGACCTTCCTTTCTGTCTGTATGCTGGAAAGTATGTGCTCTCCTACTGAGCTGTGTGCTACCGAGCCTAGCCATGCAGGATTTTTGGACTGTGTTTTGTTTTGTTTTGTGTGTGTGTGTGTGTGTGTGTGTGTGTGTGTGTGTAGTGTGTGTGTTGCCCAGTGATATGCCCAGTGGCATTTTCTTTGCTACTCTCAGTGGCCTTGAGAATTTAGTGACTCTGAAAGATTTGCAATCTACTGAAACACAGATCAAATATGCAATAAACCTACAGCAGCCTCATGAGGAAACGAAAGTTCTGCAGTGTTCTTTAGACAATCTTGGATGTATTAAATCCCAGCTCTACTGTTTATAGCTTTGTCCTTTTGGGGAAGTTGCTGCATTTCTCTGAAGCTGTATTTTTTTTTCTGTGCCATGCAGATTATCTTCAGGAGCAAATAAGGTAAGGCATGGAAAACACTTCGCATTATGCTGGCATGTGGTCCATAAGTTGTCTTTCCCTTTTGTGGTCATGAAGTCACATTAGACACGCTCCTGATAGAAGGGAGATATGTGCTGGCACTCCTGTTGAAATGGTGGCAAAACCTTGAAAAACATTTAAATAAGAGAGGCTAGTGGGGCCCAGTGGCACATATATGTAATCCTACCATAGGGTAGGCTATGGCAGGAAGGTCATAAGTTTGAGACCAGCGTGGGATACATAGCAATAATTTGTCTCAAAGGAGATAATAGAGATGAGATAGATGATAGATGGATGGATAGATAGATAGATTACATTACAAGGTTAAATCAGGAAGCAATTAGCAGAATAGAGAAATGACCATGTATAATAGGACCTCAGAGGCTTGCGTTCTCCTTTGATATACATGTCATGTGCAGTTGGTAGAAGAAGCTAAGAAATGCTATCTTTATTCTCCATTTCTCACAGTACTGGAGAATCAAACCCAAGACCAAACAAAGAATACCAGACAAACACTTGACCACTCAGCTAAATCTCCAGCTCTTTAATTGCTGATAAGATCATTAAAAGTAAACAAGATATTATGGTAGACAAAATGTAGCAAGAGGCCAACACACACACACACACACACACACCTGAATAAGCACTTTTCTGCTGCTGTGATGAAATACCACGATGAAAGACAGCTTAAGGAAGACAGAGCTACTTTGGTTTAGAATTCCAGATGGATTAGAGTCTGTCATGGCCACAAGTAGCAGGCATAGAAGCAGGAGCAAGGAATGGAGACATCATATCTTTGGCCGCAAGCATGAAACAGAGGGCAAACTGGAGGTGGGATAAGGCCACAAAATCTCAAAGCCTGCTTCCAGTGCTAGATTTCCTCCCGAGGTCATAATTCCATAAACTGTTAGCAAGTTGGAAAAATATTCAAATACCTGAGCCTATAGGGGACATTTATCATTCAAGCCACTGCAACATCCAAACACATACATGTACATACATGCATACATACTCACACACACACTATTACACAAACACACAGAGCCCTGGAAAATATCAGGTGTATCAGGAAGACATCTTTCTTTTCCCACCAGGCTCCATTTCTTAAGAACATTCTAGAATTTAGAACTAACCCAAATGATAGGTGGAAGGTAATGAATTCTAAGTTGAGGAAGAAAATAATGTTTTACTTCTTTGAAAAATGCAACATATATATGTAATAAAATTGTTTTCAGTCATAAAAAGGAATGAAGTTACGTCATCTTCTGGAAACTGGAGATAATTGTATTAGGAGAATACGATTATCTCAATACGATGTCCTCAAAAAAGATTACATTTTCTCTCTTTTGTGGATCTTAGATGTTTATTTTGTTTTATGTATATGTGCCTGGATGTGCATCACAGGCCTGTGGCCAGCAGAAGAGGGCATTGAGTGTCCTGGATCTGAAGTTACAGGTGATTATGTGCCACCACAAATGTACAGGGAACAAAGCCCTGGTCTTCTGGAAGATTAGTAAGTGCCCTTAACCGCCGAACCATCTCCGCAGGTCCTGGATTTTATACTGATAAAATCAAGAATGTGCCAGTAGCAGGGAGGTAGAAGTAAACCTGTCTACAGGAAAAAGGGGATTAACCTAGCACATATAAAATAGAAAGGAGTGGGGGGCGTGGGAGATAACTTGAAGTTTATTATACCCTTGTATGAATATGGCCTTATGCATTCCTGTGTAATACCGGAAAAAGAATTTTAAAACAAAACATTGTATTCAACGGTTTTCATAAACTGGCAAGAGTCAAGGTTGTTCTAATCAGACATCCTGGAGATTCAGGAAGAGAAAGGATGGCATTACTTGCCCAGCAAGTCTGTGCCCATGTGTTTGGTACCTGTTGCACATGTTGCGTGCCACAGAGGCTCCCTTTCTGCCAGCCAGGCAGCCTGCCCATCAGCATTTCCAGAGAACATAACAACGCTGCCAAGTCAGGTCCCGGTTTCAGCTGGTGTGATGTATCTCTCGGCACCACCCACAAAACCCCCACTCTGTGGGAGCCAGAACACTTCCAGAGACAGGTCTGTGTTGGCAGGGGAAGCTCTTTGGAGCTCTCCCAATATCTGCCTGAGACACATCTGGCAGCTCGTCTGGTTGAAAACACTCTCTGGGGATTACCTTCAGGTGTTGCTGGGTCCTCTGACTTCAGGCTTCAGTGTCACACAAAGTACCAAGTGGGGTGACAGGCACATGGAGGCAAGGGAGAGAGACCGTGTGTCTTGTCCATCTGTGTCTGAAAACCCCTCTGTGCTATGCCAAAGTTGAGAGCTCTCCTCCGGGGCACCAGTGTCGCTCTGGACATCTGTATCAGTTACTTTTGTCATCGTTGTGACCGAATACCAGAAGAGAAACAACTTAAGGGACAACGGTTTATTTTGGTTATGGTTCAAGGGACATAGTCCATTATGGTAAGGGAGGGAAGTGAGGTAGCTGGCCACACGGCCTCCACAGTCAGGTAGCACACACAGAGAGTCAAACATCGATGTTCAGCTTTCTTTTTTATTCAGCCCAGGACCCCAGGCAGCCCATAGGATGGTGCTATATGGAGTCAGGATGTCTCTTTCCACTGTTATTTACCTAGAATATTAATCTAGAAAATGCTCACAGATACACTCAGAGATTTGTCCTATTGGCAATCCCAGATCCTGTAAAGATGACAATACTATCACTACATCATTTCAAAAGAAAATTAGAATGACTCTCTTTTTGATTACAAGATTTTTGATCAGTATGTGTTTCTGTAGAGATCAACGGTTGCTCACCTGCAAATGTTTCTGTGGAATTACTAGCCTGGCTCTGAATTCCTTATGAACACAGATCGGAGCAAACATGGTAGCTGGCTCTTTTCAGCTAGTGCCAGACAGTGGAACTCCAGCTCTGATTTTTGTTGTTTTTTATGCTGTTCACCTCTGGAAAACAAGTCAAAAATGAACATCAGCTGAGCCTTCTGATGTCTTCAGGAGTCTATTAAAATGTACTGCTACAATCCAGACCGGGAGCACACTTCTGCACACCTGGCATTGGGAAATATTAGGGTAAAAAGGTCAAGAGTCCAAGACCAGTCTGTCTCAAAAAGCCAAGATGTTAGCTTAGTGGTTGAGAGCTGGTGGCCATGCTAGAGGAGCAGCAGGTGACAACTGAAGTTCAGGTGTCAGCCCACCAGAAGGAAAATCCCTGACGGGTGAATCTCGGATAGGAAAGGTCCCAAGACCACAGACTCCAGAATGCCTTTTCCTTCTGCTGTGTCTTCACATGTTTGCTGCTGCCATCTTTCTCTAGTGTGAATGGTGTGAATGGCATGGTGGGACCCCCACTGCCTGTAATGTAGTGTGTTTATCTCATGGAAACTGGGCATGTTAACCTGTGGACTACTATGAAGATGATTTCCTCCTAAGCTGTACTGTCCAAATGATAATTAATAATGTTAGTTTAAATAGAGTTTTGATGATGAAACATAAAGCAAGGCACTATCACACAGCTAGAACATAAGACTATCTATTGAGAAGCCACATAGACTGTGACTTAGATGAATGATTCAGGAAAACAATTGAAAACCATAGCCCACCTAGCTTAAATTCTTTTAACCTTAGTGCTGGGAGATGCAGTCACAGATTTTGGTATGCATTATTAGCCGAAACAAAGCCTTATAATAACTTCAGGTGAGGTCAGATGTTTTGCTAATAGCTTTGAGGTGAAAAACCCAAGAAGACAATCTAAAGTTTTAGAAAGGTACATAGGTGACTGAGGAACTCTTTAAGGTCAGGAAACAAGAACAAAGCAGCCCAATTATTACACACAGACACACTTTTCCTACTAGGATTTATTGATGATCAAAGATGATGATTTATTCCTTATATTCATTTCTGCCCACATTCTCCTGATTAAAGACTATTGATGAGTGAGTATGTACTATAAATATTTAAAGTAGAACTGACTGATTCTTTTTCATATATAAAAGTTTAGATTTATGATTCCTTTAAGATTTCTTTTAAGATTACCTTTCAAGGTAAGTGATAAAACGCAGCTTGCCAGTAAAAGACCTGATGGAGAAGAATATCTTGCTTGCCTTCATGATGAATCTATACCAAGTTGCTTGGATATGAATGTATGTAGGTTCTTGGATCAATTTATTTCTTATCTGTGATATGTAAAATGTTTAATCATGTAAGGGATATGGAAAACATGCTGTTTTTGTTTGATTTTTATTGAGCTCTACATTTTTCTCTGCTTCCCTCCCTGCCTCCCCGCTCCCTTTCAACCCTTTCCCAAGGTTCCCAAAACATGTTGTTTTTTTATTTGTGTTCATTGTAATCATTCACTTGAAAAACAGAATGTGAGCACATTGTAATTTTTTTTTATTGCCTGAAGGATTTTTCTGGGATATGTAAGCTGTAAGGGAAAGAATAAAGATAGAGTTAAAATGGGTTAGAAGAAAACCATCATGAATGAGAGACTTAGAAGGGGAACATCAAGAGAGATAGAAGGGACATTTCTGGATAGAGATAAGAAAAGATAATATAGAACACAGAATGAAGAATAGAGAATAAAGAACAAAACTATCAAGAGAGTGTGTGTCTTTTCCCCTAACCCTCTCAGATGAAAACATCTAGTACACAGGACTCTGTGGATTTCCCTGGAGCCCTGCGCTGCAGGAGGCTGCCTCCCCCCCAGGCAGCGGTAACGGTTGAGCACACATCTCTAACATGTGCAAAGACCTAGATTCAATCCCTACGATGTGGCCTGAGCCCTGCATCTCATAAACCTTTCTCAAGGGAGAGAAACTTGTGAGTCCTGCTGAAGGAGGTGGGGGTTATTTTCAAGTAGAATTTCGATAGAGGCTCCTTAAAGAAATAAGAATTGGGAGTGAAAGAAACAAAAAAAGTGTAATGGGAGGAAAATGGGCGAAAACAGGGCTCTCCACACATGGAGTGATGCTGGCAGCCACTAAGCCTGCAGTGATTCTCCACCTTTGTCTCCACGGAGACTACAAGCGGTCACGTGATCATGCCTGGATATTTTTTTTTTTATATGGGTTCTGGGTATTTAAACTTCACAGAAAGATCTTTTACCCACTGTGGCATCTCTATAGCTCGTAATTTATATTTCATTCATTTTTATTTGTGTATATTGATTTCTGTCTGGTGCAGATTTACTATATTTTTATTTGTGTATATTGTGCATGGTGATGGGCTTGAAAAAGAGTTTGTTTCAAGTATACCATACAGCTTCCCCCTTACCCTCTCACACTTTCTCTCCTTTGCCCCTTTCCCCCTTCTGTTGGCCTCTTTTCTTCTCCTTGTCTCCTTTTTTCTTTCATAGTATTAGAGGACATATGTGTGTCAGGACACCTTAGGTCTTTTTAAAGTATGTCTCATTTGAGGGGCAGTTAAATCCCCACATTCCTATGCATGAATCCAATATTTATTAACTGTCTTGGAAAATTTCACTGGGCCTTATTTTTATTATAGCTATAAACATCTCAGAGGCCCAGGGGTAGAGCAATAAAATACTACAAATTGCCAACATGCGTGGTTCTTTTTAAATGAGATTATCTCCTGATATACCTGCCATGAGTTGAAAACATCATCCAGATGAAAGTGCATTCAATATGCCTAATGCTGACCATCACGGCCTACGCTATCACACACATGCTTAGTCCACTTCCACTAGCCTGCAGTCTGCTAAATCATCTAACCCAGCATTTATTTTATAATGAAACACCGAGTATCTCACACACACACACACATATAGATGGGTATTTTGTTGGCACAATGGTATTCTAAATATAAACTACAATATCCCAAAATGTTTTGCAGCGAACCATATTCAGGCAGCTGTGTCCAGCATTCTCCACTGCAACACACTCATCTTCAAAATTCATGCGCATGAGCCATTCATGCGGGTTTTTAAAAATCACAAAGATATTTCATCATGTTTTAATTAATTATGCTTTTATGTGGGGCTATATCCATAGCTCTCCTCTCAGCCACAGGCTGGACACAGTTGCTAGTGGTGGTTATATATGCACATGTCTGATCTGAAACTACAGATGGAAGTCCTATATTATGGAATAGAGAGCAACTAATATTGCTGGTCTGGGGGAAAAAAATAAAACAAATCCCCAAAGTCCAAGTATGCTCTCTCTCAAGTGTGTATTGCTTTGTATGGACCCTTATGAGTTGAGACCCTGTAACAGACAGTTCAGAACTTCTACCATGGCATGGAGCTAGCTAGTGGGCAAACGTGGACCGCAGCCTGGCCATCTTCCTCCTCAGCACCCTGCCCCACGCGTCCCTCCCATCATCTAACGCACGCGTCTTACGTCTCATCCCACTCGTAGGTTGTTTCAGTGATAGCTGCCTTTAGCACAAGGCTACAAGTTGTAAAACATGCTGGCCTTCAAAGACCTTCTGATCACCCATCCAGAAACTGACTAAAATGTGAACCAGGCACTGTGTCAGTACCCTGGTCCAGGGAAGAGGGAGGAACCTCAATCTACAGAAAGCAAAATGCACTTCTTCATGTTGCGGTTGTGAAACTCAGCTCGCGAACATTGGATAAAAGGTGAAACGGAAGGGGAGGAGTTGAGTATGAGCCTGTCTAGCATGGCAGGATAACAGGAATGTGAGAGAGGAAGACGATGGAGGCCTTTTGATGCCTGCAAATAACGGCAGCCATTACTCTCCCCTTTCCAATAGCCTGATGTTGTCCCTTGCAGTGTGAACTCTCCATTTGCAGTCACCCCTCCCTGGGGGAAACAGTGGAACTGATTGCAGGGGGTCTGGCTTTCTTCCTTAGCGAGAACAGCGGAGGCACACACAACGTGTTTGTTGCCAGGTTTCTATGTGGGTTCTGTGTTGAAACCTTGCTGGGGTGGCTGCTTTCTTCCTGTCGGCTGTGCGCTTCTCAAATCTCTGGGCGATTAGATTAATTAGATGATTAACGTTAACAACAAGGATCTTCCTTTCCTTATTTCTTTTTGCAGTCAAGTGTATTCCTGTGTGTTTTCACCTGGCTACAATCTGTTGTGTTGATGCAGTTCTGTGAACTGATCTTCCCCACTCCACCCCTGTGCCACGATACTGCCAACACTCTCCATGTTTCTATACATTCCACGATTATCATTGACTGGTTAGTGTGCCACAGGACATATGCTGTCAGGGGTGGGGGCAGCCACTTCCCGGGTTTTGGCCACAGCCCACTTCTCACCTTATCTGCCTAGATGGAATAGCCAGAGACATAGAATAAGTCTTTGAAGCAACTACCTTTTGCAAGATGGCCTAAGCATACTATCCCAGCTGCATTAGACATGTACAGGGTGGAAAGACTTCCCTTAGGTTCTAAAAGGCCAGGCATGGGAGGGCCATGAGCAATGATCCTTCCTGTGGCAACACAAGAACAGAGCAACCGTTTATAATCAAGAGAGAGAACATTCATTTCCAGGCCAACATCCACGCAGGTCTAATTCTGCCTCTCTTTTCTGTCCCCCAGTACTAGAACGGCATTAAAAGGGGCAATGCGGCTTGTGTGCCTTAGACCACCAGTTGATGTCCCTTACTTGTGACTCTAAGCATTGGTGGCTGATACCAAGAGTAAGGGGGAGGAGGGGTCCTGTCAATTTTAGGCCTCAGGTGAACCTAATGTACTGATCCCTATCTCTTGGCAACAAGGATGAAGCAAGTCCATAAAGCAAAGGGAAGGAAGCAGGGAAGGAAGACTTGTGGGTGATGGTGCAGGTAGCTGCAGGCGGAGGAAAAGACTTGACCTAAGAGAAGTCTATTCACTGCATGCAGCATGGGAGGGCATGACGGCATTCAAGAGGGTCAAAGAAGATTTTGCCTTGGCTGGGCACACAACTGGGGCAGCTCTGGAGTCCTTTTCTTTTGGGACTGTGGGGACCCATTAGCTACTCAAGGGCTGGAGGTGGAACTTAGAGGTGGTGCCTGCAGGAAGCTGGCCTGCGGACAATTGTGGAGCCCAGGGGAGGCAAAATTAGGAGGCAGGGATCACATGGTGAGCAGCGGGCGGAACCGAGGGTGGGGGGCTCCGAAAGAGCAAGGAGGCGTAGCCTAGGTAGCGGTGTTGCTGGAGACAAATGCAGGCAAGCCCGGAGGGCACGAAGGGGGCGGGGACCTTGACGGGCGGGGCTTTGGTGGAGGCGGGACTGGATGGAGCGTGTGAGTCTTTCTGCTGCCGCAGCTTCTTCAGCACCCTGAAAACTCCCTCCCTGTCCCAGAGCTGTAGCGCGCAGAGGCCTCACCATGTTCCTGCTGCTGGGACTGTGCCTGGGGCTGCCCCTCTTCTCGGAGTCCCAGGAAGAGGTTCGGAGCTGGGATGACGCTTCGGAGCAAGTAAGTAGGAGAGCTGTGAGCTGTGGCAGTCCGCGGCTCTGTCCCCTCTGTTTCCCTGGGCCGTGCGACTTCTGTTCAGGCGGGAATTGACCCGTGGGATGCAAGGAAGGGAGGCATCATCTACCTCGGTCTGCACCATCCCTTTTTCCAGGCTTTTTCAGGGGAGCTTTCCCATCTGTTGGTCACTTGTGCCTCTTCTGAAGGCTCGTTAGCGCTTGCCCCATACCAGTTTGCCTCAGAGTTGTGCAGGGAACTTCAAAGTCCTGCAGAATCAAGTGTTCTTGTTGACTGCTGCTGTCTACCAGATTCCTATCCGTCCCTGCAAATTTCTGAGATGGGCTCCCACCCAGCAGTTCATTGCAAGTTTCCATCTTAGACGTGTGAGGTGGTTAACTGTCAGTGCTCAACCAGGGAGGAAAGAGCTGATTAAAAGTCGTGAACTCCCGGAAACCTCAACTCTCTCCATCTAAACATGGGAGAACTCAATTTTCCCTCCGGTTCTTATCACTTGTGAGCAGTTTACAGGCAGTCCCATGATTAAGTCAGCATCAAGAACTGAAGCAGATCTGGTACTCACAGGTGACCACAGCCCCGACAATGAAAAGGTTCAGTTCAGTCTTGACCACTGGGAAAGTTCTATAAAATCTATTAAATAGATTCGCCCTAACGTCCCTGTGAAGATCCTGTAGATCTCAGATGAAGTGAATCTTGATGCTGACACAATCATTTAAAGGACGAACTGTTCAGTTCAAAGTGTGTTTTCACGGGATGAGGAAGACACAAGCAGGCACGTTTCTTCCCAGCCTTTCTTTGGAAATTAGACTTGGGAGACAGAATCCACCCCCTTAGCAGTGGTTATTTTCATGAGGGATCCACTTTAAGAAGGCGTTTATCTGTAAGGCAGGAAATGTGGGGTTCCCTTTAGGAGCTAGCAAGATAGCCAGCAAAGCCCCAAGAGCTTTGGTGGTGGCACAGGGAAAATGTAGGCTTTTCACCCAGAGAGAGGCTGGTCCCTACTCTGCCAGCTGTGTGACCTGGGCAACCTCTAGTTTTGAATGCAACAGTTTTTCTCTCCAAGGCAAGCTGTTCTATGGAGCTAGGGCTGGCCTGGCACTTCCTATTAGCCCAGGCTGGCTATGAATTCAGTTTTCCAGCCTGAATCTTCCAAATGCTGGAATTACAGGTGTGTGCCATGTCTGGTTGGCAATTTCTGTTGCACATACTATTAAGGATTTAACTAGCTTGTATTAAGGACCTGGCATCCAGTAGGCACTCCATAAATGGGAGGTATTTTAGTGGTTAACACTTGGCTGCCTAGATTTGAATCCTAGACGGCCAGCAGGGTTGGCACTTGACACAGCTTCTGCTGAGAGGCTTGTACAGCTGAATTGCTAAGGAAAGGAATTCAGGGTAAAGATCTTGAAGCTTGGAGAGGGTGTAAGGGGAAAGGAGTGTGGGAAGACCTGAAACAAAGAATCATTTTGAGGACTAGAGATGAATCAAAGCCATGCCTTCTCCACAACTGCAAGTGAGCCTAACACTTTCTAAAGTTTCCTCCTTATAAAAACATGGATTTGGCTCATTTTGGTGATTTCCTGTTGTCTTCGGTCCACGGCAATATTTTTCTTGAGCATGACCAAATCAGACAAAAAATAAAAATAAAATAAAAAATCTGCAGTGGAAATTTGGATTTCTACATTCTATTCACACTGTATTTTAAATTTAGCTCTTGGGTGCGTGCGTGCGTGCGTGCGTGCGTGTGTGTGTGTGTGTGTGTGTGTGCGCGCGCACATGCGCACGCGTGTTGCTGAGTGGAAGCGACCCGCACAAGCTGAGAATGTGGCCTAGTGATAGAATGTTAGCCTGGGATGAATGAGGCCTCTGGGTTCCATCCCAAGAACTGAAAGATTCTGAATAACTGATGCAGTAAGAGCTTAGACTAGAATCTGAGACTGTAGTCATTGTTCTAGTCTTAATAATTACAACCTTTGAAGCTATGTGTAAACTTAGTTTGTAAAATGTAATGAGGGATCTGGGGGAGACAACTGGGCCAGAGAAAAAGCTTACTTACAAGCATGGGACCTACCTGAGTTCAACCCCCAAACCCCACATAACAAACAACAAACAAGCAAAAGGAGACAGGCATGGAGGCCAATTTGTAATCCTGGTGATAGGGAGGGAGAGACAGTCAGATCCCTGGGACTTGTGGCCAGATAGCCTAATTTGCTCAGCAAGTTCCAGGTCAGGGCAGTGCCTGAGGAATGACACCCTTTCACGCACATACAATGAGTTTTACATACACACACACACACACACATACACACACACGTAAGTAAATTTGATGGAGGTTGTAATGTAATTGGACATGCCATCAACTTTCATAGCGGGTCTGCTCATTTACCTGTAACTAGAAAAAGTACTACTTGTACCTTAGATTCACTTTCCTTCCCCTATCCTACCCCCTACTCAATCTGTCAATTCTATGACCCTTAGTGGAGTGTTTTCAGGGATTTCCAGCCTCCTCTGTGTACTGGGGAAGTTAATTGAATAGCAGAAATGTGGCTTCCCTCCCATCCGTGTTGTTCTATGGGAAGGGATGGGGCAGGTGACGGGAGGACCGTAGTTTGGGTGATGCTGCCTTAAAAGAGCTGCCAGGGCCAGGGAGATGGCTCAGTGGGTAAAAGTGCTTGTCACCAAGCTTGATGACCTGAGTTAAATCTCCAGGACCCACATGGCAGAGAGAGGAAACTGACTCCCACAGTGTGTCCCCTACAAGTCTGGCATGCCCCTACCCAGAGTAAATAGATAACTGTAATAAAATATTAAAAGAGGACTATTCCAGGGAATTAGTATCAGAAGGGAAGTGACATGAAATCTATTTATTTCTATCTTCTAATTTATTCACTTTATGTCTTCAATTCATATGGTCTTTGAAAATAAGGAGAAAGTTATTACAAAAGCAGTTTTAAGTAAAAAAATAATATCAGTTGCTGAGTCTATGAAAGCTCTCCAAATGCCAGGAGCTTTGTTTAAAGCAAAAAGAGGCAATGGAATACTATGGTTAAAAATATTCCAAGTGGAACCAGGCTATGTGGGGTTCAAATCTGGGCCTCACTGTTTCCTGACTGTGTGTTCTTGGGCAATGAACTTAACCTCTTTAAATTTCATTTTCATCATGTCAGTGTAGGGCTCTTATTAACTCCTAGCTCAACAGACACAGATGGATCTGTGTTTGGGGAAGGAAGGTAATGCTGAAGAACTCCTTTAAGAGAAGGAATATGAAATTATGACTACAAATGAGATGCTAAAGTAGCCTTTCATTTGATAAATGTGTAATAAATCACACATTTTTTTTTGTCGACAGGACAATCACCCTAAATGTCCAGCTTCAGGGGCTTGTTACAAGCCAAGGCTTCTCAAACCTCTCTCAGTGTCTAAATAATATGATATAAAACAGTGCTTACCTCATATTTCCAAGGTGGTGTTTGATGCCAAGCATTGGATAATAGTGATAGCTATAACATTTATCAACAATAAACATTTTATTTATTACTTTCACATTTATTTGTGCATCCCTGTGTGTGTGTGTATAAGAAGAAAACTTGCAGATATCAATTTTCTTCCAGGGATCATTCTGCAGAGCCATTTCATCAGCCTAGTAATAAATATTTTAAACAGTAATAAATATATTCACTCTATGCTGCTGAGGGTTTTGTGAATATGGAGCCAGTCCAGGCAAAGCATTTACAAGCAGTAAGATTGTGTGTGTGTGTGTGTGTGTGTGTGTATAGTCTAGTTAAACTCACAGATGCCACACCAAGGTCTCAAAGAATCTGATCTACAAAGAACAGCCATTCAGGATAGGCCATTAGGAGGAGCTGGGCCCTCAGGCTTGTATATGTAGATCACAGAGCTCAGGAGGGCTGAGTCCCAAAGCTAGGGCTCCTCATGAAACTTCCAGACTGATATTTTTGTCCAGTGCTTCTGACTCAGATTCTGCTCGGCACATGCTGGTCCGAAATGTCCATCCTAGTGATCCGTTTCCAAACCTCCCAAAGAGTAAGTGTCTCATAGAGTTGTACCCATGGCCATGCCTTCACATTTGAACACAGACAGCTATTTCTTTTAGCTTTCTAATAAGTGAAGCAGAGCAAGAGCTACAGGCTGCGGACCTCTCCATAATGCCTCCCTTATGTACGGGGTGTGGTTTCTGGGATGGAACGGCAGGACTGAATGGGGAAAGAGATGTTGTGGGAGACATTCCAGAAATGTGCTCACTCCCAAATCAGCCATATCTCATGTCTTGAGGGAGGAAAGGAAGGGTGGGGGCTGCCTGAGACTGGGCAATGAATTGTATGCGACTTTGTGTTCCTAACTACTATTTTCTCAAATTGTGGGTGCTCAGAAGTAAAGAACTTTTGTTCAACGTGCAGTGTGAATTTAGTCAATAGGGCCAGCAAAGCTGCTGCATGAAAGGCTGGTTCAGCAGAAAGAAGCACAGAATGGCCTGAGAGTTCTAGGGGGCTGGGAAGTAAAGATGGGCGTGTCCTAAACCACTCATTCTTTTGTTTCCTTTCTCTGTTTGGTCTTCTCTTCTCTCTCTCTCTCTCTCTCTCTCTCTCTCT
>JAQHUG010000112.1:4008080-4046245 GCA_028555095.1 Dicrostonyx torquatus
GTGTCAGATCCCTAGGAGCTGGAGTTACAGGAGGTGGTAAGCTGCCCTGTAATGGGTTCTGAGAACCAAACTTGAGTTTTTGGAAAAGTTTTGAGGGCTCTTATGTGCGATGTCATCTTTCTAGCCCCAACTTCATTTTATTGCATTTTTTAGTAATTTAATTTTTTTCTTTGAGAATTTCATGCAACGTATTTTGGATCATATTCATATTCCCTCCCCCAACGCCTCCCAGATCCAACCGGACTTCCCTACCCTTTTCTTCCCCTCTCCTTTCTCCTTCTTCTTCTAAATCCATCAAGTCAAATTTATGTTGCTCACGTACTCTTGTACATGTGGCCTTCTACCATGGAGGACCTACCAGTGGTCACACCGTAAAGAAAGCTGACTGTCCCTCTCCTGGCAGTCATCTGTTGTCAATAACTTCTGAACATTGAAAATTCAACAAAATTGTTTATCTCAAAAGCAAGAATCAGACAACCACAATATTACACTACTAAAGGAAGAAAATTTTTAATTATTTAAAAATAGTACTGGACCAGAAATTTCTACCAAAAGGAGATTAAATTTTATTTAGAGAGCTATAAACCTGTTTAACTAAATTGTAAACTTAATAATCCCTTGTCCTAGAGCAAGTACCAAGACTTTCAAGCAAAGGAGTTAGATGGAAAGTTGCCAGGAATTTTTGGATAGCGTGCAACTGCACCGAGAGTAAGGAACAGATTCAGCCAGTGTCCTGTCTTCAGAGTTTGCAGTTTACTGCAGGACCCGGGACTCTCACAAGTGACCTCCGAGTCAGCGGCAAAGACCAGGTTATAGTTATTTCATTTGGGAGTTCTGTGTTTTCTTGGCTATCTAAGAAATGTCACCGTGAAGGCTGTGTGCAAAACGGATGTCTCTGGAATCCTTTAAGGAGGGGGCCAGGATTGGGAACCTGGGCTTCAGAAGGTCATCTTCTTATGTTAACGACCTGGTGAAGTCATAGAGTAAATGACTTTAACTTTCAAAGGCAAAAAAGGACCCACACTGGAGAGCATCCTTCTTTTTACACCTGTCTTTATCATTTGTACCTTTAACTTCTTCTAGAAAGGTTTCAAGGGGATTAGAGCGTGTGGAGGAGGGTATGGCTGTAGAGTGTGTGTGTATACATGTAGGTGTAACAAGTGTACATGTGTGTCCATGTGCATGTTGAGGCAAATGTCAGGGGTGGCTGTCTTTTATGTTTCTCAATTGTTCTCTACCTTATTTTTGAGGCAGTATCTTCCAGTGAACATGAAGCTCATCAATCTGTCTAGACTGGCGGGTCAGTGAGCTCGGGATCCTCATAAATTCACTTCTAGAGCTGGGATTATAAATGTGTACCACCGTGCTGTCTTTTTAAGTGGGTGTTAGGAAACCTGAACTTGGATCTTCAGACTTGCGTGGCTAACACTTTACTGACTGGGCCATCTACATAGTCCCTCCAGTGCAGTTTTGATCTCTAGAAGCCTAGTTTGCAGAACATGCCACCTTAAACCTCTCTAGATCAGTGATTCTCAACCTTCCTAATGCTACACCCTTTTATTATGGTTCCTCATGTTGTGGTGAATCCCAACCATAAAACTATTTGCATTGCTACTTCATAACTGTAATTATGCTACTGTTATGAACCGTAATGTAAATATCTGTGTTTTCTGATGGTCTCAAGAAATCCCTGTGAACGTGCCACTTGACCCCCAAAGGGATCAGGATCCATGGGTTGAGGACCACTGCTATTGGTGTAGAATAGCACAGAGTTTGAAATAACCAAGAAAATGTGACTGAATTCTGCTCAAGGTCAAGCTACAGTGAACAGCAAACTCACATACTATAGACAGTGCTTAGGTGCTTCTGTCTTCCACCGTTGTGTAAAAACATTCGTGCAAAATTCAATGGCTTAATGCAGTAGCCATCCAGCCTGATGTTGGAACAGGAATTTAGACAGAAATAATCTTACACTTTAGACAGAGCAGATGGGCTGATATAGAGCATTCAAAACAGTTTTCCCCCATGCTGAGCTTGGCAATGATGGTTGGATGGTTGGCAAGTCTGAGAACTCTGATGCCTGTGTCTGGCCTCTGTGGTAGGACAATACCTGGTTAACTTCAAACCTCTAAAGAAATGTTCCAGGACAGTTGAATAAAAGCTTAGGGATTTGCTATGACCTGGCCCTGGAGTCCTCAAACACAATTTCCAGAGTGTCCTGTAGATGATGCACACCACTGGGGTCCAGATGCAATGGGAGAGGTAACTTCAGTTTGCAATGGGAGGAGAAACAAAGGCATCTCTGGTCAGCAGTAAAAGTGTATTTCCATACAACGTTGTGTATTGTTTGTACTGAGGCAGGTCTTGAAGGGGGGACCCCTTATTGACTTTCCTGCCTAGTGGTAGAATACGTGCATACTATTTTGGAGTGCTACTCAGGTTGAATTTACTATTTGCTCTAGTGATTTTATGAACATGTGGTTTTGTTGGCAGAGGATCATCAGTTTTGCAGTGAAGCCAACGATGCCACTTAGGAGGCACCATGTTTCTGTCCATCCACATCCCAGCATGTGTCTTTGCCAATTATTTCAGTGGTTTATATAGCCAGCCAGTGGACAATAAACAAACTGCTTATTGTCCCCATAACACTTATTTTCCTATCTGTCTTTCCCATTATAGTATCAACATTTATATCCTTTGCCCTGAAGAAAATCCATAAACAGCCAAGGAGGCCATCATGGCTGATGGGCTGCTCCAGCCTGCACTTCAGGATTGGTAGCAGCTCCATTTCCCTTTTATTTTTTGTTGTGGTAACATGGGTTTACTGATGCCATCTTAGCCCCCTTTCAGACTATAGTTCAGTATTACTAGGTGTATCAACTAGCATCACACCCATCTCCAGAAGGTTTTGCTAAATTGAAACTCTATACCACTCACTAATAAATCCCAGTTCCTTTCTTTGACCACGTTAGCTACTACATGTAGGTAGCCTATATGGCTTTATATAGTACTTGTCTTTTTGTGTGTAGTATGTTCACTTAACACACTGGCTTCAAGCCTTGCTCTTGTGGAGGGTGTGACAGGATGGCCTTTCTTTTTCAGGGTGCATAGATTCCGTTGTATCATGTACCCCATTTTGTTTATCAGTTCATCTGTTGATGTACCTTGGAATGTTTCTGCTTTGTTACACAATATTTCTACTGTGTTAGGACAATGCTCCTCTAAATATGGGGGAAATAGACGGCAGCCGGTTTTTAAATCTAGAGACATACAGAGCGGAAATGAGTGAAATACAATTGGAATACAATTGTAATCCGAGGCTGATAAGGCCTGCAGTGAACTAGAATGTGGATGTGAACTAGAGGCTGGATTGACAGACAGCCTCCGTCACTGCTGGTAGACGACAGTGCTATACTCAATTGCCAGGCAGAGATGCTTCACATTTTGTTAGTTGTGGGTTTTTGTGCAAAAATTTCTCAACTATTAAATATCTTCTGAACTTGACCATTTTAAAATATTATGAGCCAAATAATTGGAGATTTCCTCCTAAAATGCATTAATCAGTAAAGGTGTTTGGCTGATAGTGGGTTAACCTGTTTTGATGGTGGATGCTGGACTATCAAACTGTATAAGAACAGACAGTAAGTATGTAAGATTCTGTTACAGCAACGTAAGCCCTACTACTCTGCAATATTAGCTCCAGAACATCCCTGGATCTTACGTAAATGAATGGGTTTGTGGCTGTATTCCGATAAGCATTCGTTTACAGGAGTGGGTGGTCTACCTACCACAGACTGCCCATCCCTGTAAGTGAACCACAGGGCAGAGGGATCTGAAGGGAGTTTGAAACACAGCAAAATTAAACACACAGGCTTGATGGATGGTATTGAGCGGGCTGGTTAAGATGCAATGCACTCGTAGAATGTAATGCTCTGCATCTATCAAGGTATCAGGTAGATAGTTTTGTTCAGTAGCATTTTCCAACGATGCTGGCACTTTGACTCACCATTTCGCCCACGGAGGTGGTACGTGTGCTCTTTGCCATGGAAACTGAGGATGCTTTGGTGATTGCTTTTGTCAACAGACTAAGGTAGTAATGATACTATGTGCTTTTTGTTTCCAGTCTTAGAGTTCAAACCTGTAGCCTCCCATGTGCGAGGCAAGGTTTTCTCACTGAGCCAAATCATATTCTTTTTTTTTTTAAAAAAAAAAGATTTATTTATTTATTTATGCAACTTTCTGCCTTCATGAATGTCCACACTCCAGAGGAGGGTGCCAGATCCCATCACAGATGGTTGTGAGCCACCATGTGGTTGCTGGGAATTGAACTCAGGACCTCTGGAATAGCAGCCAGTGCTCT
The DNA here is from genome assembly GCA_028555095.1 of Dicrostonyx torquatus. Taxonomy (NCBI): domain Eukaryota; kingdom Metazoa; phylum Chordata; class Mammalia; order Rodentia; family Cricetidae; genus Dicrostonyx; species Dicrostonyx torquatus. Next base: position 4,012,441 of record JAQHUG010000112.1, read on the forward strand.
TAACCACTGAGCCATCTCTCCAGCCCCCGCCAAATCATATTCTTTACACTTTTTAACTTTAAGATGGTATCTCACTTAGTTGTCCCAGATGGCTTGGGGCTCAGGGAAGCCCAGGTAGGCCTTGAAATCGCCACTCCCTTGCCTCAGCATTGCAAATAACTGGACCAGGCCCAGCTAGCTAATCTATTTTGGAAGCTAGAGCACACAGCCGAGGGTAGCTTCCATCTCACTGTTGGGGAAACTACACAGATAGTGAAGTCTCTAGCTACAACAGGCTCAGATGAGGCTGTGATTAACCTAGACTTGTGCATGTCAAAGGCCACCCTGGGTTGCTGGGTCAGCACAAAACAGGAAGACAGCAGCCAGCTCTGCATTAGTTCTAGTTCCGTTCTCCATTTGACCGTGAAGGAGCCAGACCCCTCTCGAGTTTGTCTGAACTGTTGTTCTACAAAAAACAACAAAAGTGAAGAGACACAGTCGTTAAGCCACCAAGCTCTAGACAGGTTTGTTCTTTGCACAAGATAATTGGAATTTATAGGTAAAGATGGGCAAATTACTACATCACTAGGAAAAAACAAAATACAACAATTAAGTACATGAATGCTGAACCCATTTGTGGAAGGATAGCCCCCAAACTGTTAAATATCACATCTGGAGAGCGGAGCTGTGGATCCAGGATGGGAGGGAGAGCCTTGAGTTTGGTGTAATCTCAAGTTTTAACCATGTACACCACACTCGATCCAAATTGATACTTGATTAAAATAATACAATTATTTTGGTATTTACATACCAAATGGATGCATGCATGTCTGTGTACACGCACATGCCAGGTGCCTGAGGTAGAAAGAAGAGGGTGTTGGATTCTCCTGGGACTGGAGTTACATATGGTTGTGAGCTGCATGTGGGTGCTGAGAATCAAACCTGGGCTTTCCTTTTTTTTTTTTTTTTTTTTTTTTTGGTTTTTTGAGACGGGGTTTCTCTGCGGCTTTGGAGCCTGTCCTGGAACTAGCTCTTGTAGACCAGGCTGGCCTCGAACTCACAAAGATCTGCCTGCCTCTGCCTCCCGAGTGCTGGGATTAAAGGCGTGCGCCACCACCGCCCGGTTTAAACCTGGGCTTTCTGGAGGAGCAGGCATGCTCCTAATGGCTGAACTATGTTTCCAGCCCTGAGACTTGATCATTAAAAAAGTTGTTTCTTTTTAATTATGTGTATGTGTCTATGCAGGTGAGTGCTTGTGGAAGCTGAAGGTGTCAGGGGGCTTGCATTACAAATGAATGCTGCCTGATGCGGGTGTCCTCTGAAGAGTGCTAAGCACTCTGAGTCCCCTACGGGAAAACTTTTTGAGATACAGTTTCGATTTTAAGTAAAGCTAATTTTTTTTTAATTTTTTATTTTTATTTTTTTTTTTTAAAAAAAATTAGCTCCCAGTACTTGTTCTTTGGTTTCCACAGAATTTCTCTTTTCCTAGCACATTTGTAGGAGTCAGCGTGGAACCGTGTGCCCTAGCATCTCTTCTCGAATTCTCCAGAGCACAGCTCTAAACAGTTTCTTACATGCCTTCAGATTTGGAGAGAAAAAGAACATAGTTAATCATGTTTAATTTAGTAAGAAAACCCGTTCCCAGCCGTAACAGATCAAAGGGAACTCTTCATCTCGGTTCACGCTTCACGTTAGGGCTTTTGCTTTGAAAGATGATGGGATACAGATTTTTAACCTTCATACCCCTGGCAGGATGTCATACTGCTGAGACCACCATTCTCGCCATTGCTCCCTCTGGCCTAATTCTTGTTTTTATAAAACATACTAAAGATTTTTAATAAAATCACTTGACAGAAAGCATTTTGTTAAGCTGCATCTGGAATCTCTCTCGGATCCAAATCACCTCTGCGCAGAGAGACCAGATGGTCATAGAAGAGTTGTGCAGTGTAGTTGTTTCTGAATTGGGGTGTGATTTCTTGAACCCCAATTTTTAGCATCTCTTATTTTTAGCTTACCACGGACTTCACGAATCTTAGAAGTGGAGGTGATTTTAGTGGCTTATTCAAGCCATCTCAATTCACAGATGAAGGCAGATACTGTAAGTTACTAGAACGTCAGTGCTCACTCTTTGGGCAGCTTGTTATGACGGACAGCTCCAAACTCCTGGATCTGTGGAGTTGGAGTGAGGTGGAGACTTTGTCTTCCTGATATGTTTTTAGTGACATTGATGGTGAGAGGACAATACTTTGGGAACCATTTTTCCCCCCTAGGTTTTTCGAGACAAGGTTTCTCTGTGTAGCCCTAGCTGTCCTGCGACTCACTCTGCAGACCAGGCTGGCCTGGAACTCAGAGATCCACCTGCCTCTGCCTCCCAAATGCTGGGATTAAAGGTGTTTGGGTTAGGGTTTCACCCTAGCCCCTGGCATCCATATATCCAAAAAGTCTGAAATGTTTTTGGGTGGAAGTTCCATCCCAAGCCCCCTCCCCTGGGAGTTGCCTCAGTCCAGACTCCATCTCCAAGAAAGCGCATCAAACGATGACCTCCCCTCCCCAGAGATGCTCAAGACCACTCCCACAGGGTATTTAAATTGTACCCCAAAGAACAAGCACATGGTTTTCCGGTCTTCCTTCCCCATCTCCTCTATGGAGGGCTGGAAGGCCACCCGGGAGCGTTGGCATCCATTAAACCTGGGCTTCTTAAAAATTCAGTTTGAGTGGGTCTGATTTGGATTACTGCATCAGTGGAGAATCAGGGTGCAGAAACTTTCCAAAAGGCACTCTCTTTTTTTTTTGTCCCAGTATGGGGTACATTCTTTTTATTGGCAAAATTGACTCTGAACAAATTGAAATGAATATCATATAAATACTAATTTTCCTCAAATAAATAAAATGAAATTCCAATAGGATTCTGCAAAAGTCTTACTGAATTTGATGAATTGTTTTATGCTGTAATTACAAAGATTCAAATTTTATTTGTTTTCGAGTGAGTATAATCACATTGTTCAGTTAGCAAAGAGCATGGAGTAGCCAAGCCCTTGTTCCGTCCCCCTAGCTACTCAGTTATCTCCCACCAGGTCGTCATTTTTCTCTACACACATTCAGGGGCATGAGGTCACACTTTCTTTTTAAAATATAGATATATTTTTTTAGATTTATTTATTTATTATGTAGATAGCATTCCTTCCATGTGTGTCCGCACGCCAGAAGAGGGTGCCAGATCTCATTACAGATGGTTGTGAGCCACCATGTGGTTTCTGGGAACTGAACACAGGACCTCTGGAAGAACAGTCAGTGCTCTTAACCTCTGAGCCATCTCTCCAGTGCGAGGTCACACTTTTTATACAAGCGACAATCTAATATATAATAATTATACACGCTTCTGTACACTGCTTTGCCTTGTCGATGTAACACGCTGATGTACAAGCCCAGCCCCTTTCTGTCTGTCTGTCTTCTCCTCCCCCGCCCCCTCCCCATCTCTGCAGACCTTCAGCTTACCATGTGGTCCTCCTAATCCCAGCTCCCAGGAGTTTAGGTTGTAAGAAGGCACCCACGGAATCACTATTTAAAAATAACACCTCCTTGGATCCCCCCCCATACTTAATGATTACTTAACAAAACTTCATACCAATCTTATGTCTTTTACCTGTTTCAGAGAGACACAGTAACCCTCTCATCCCCCCTGCCCCCCCATTTAGTTGTCACCTTTTCCCCCCAAGAGCTATAAAGTCTGGAAATCTTTTTATTCCTGTTATAAAGTGACAAAAAGATGAATATTGTTGACACCCTTGTGTGGAGCACACGTAAGTTTCCTGTTCCTGCTCATATGTTTGACTCGGATCATTGTTGCATGCCTTCCCGTGGGTCTATATTCCCTTTGTATTTACAACGCGTGATGCATGCCCACTTGTCAAATGCATGTTTGTTTGTTTTTTCTTGTTCTGCTGATTTTGAGTAATAGAAGCCCATGAAAGAGCTCCTTAGAAACAGGCATCTACCCACCTTCTCCATGAGAGGACCAATATGCTTGTCATGGACTTGTCTCAGCCTGACGTGTGTTTGGGAAATGCCTCTAGGTTTGTAAAGAAACTAAGCGGGTGAGGGTTGAATATCCAGATACTGGTGGGCAGAAGCAAGTCCCATCTCTGTGTCTGGCAGGTGATCACCAATGTGATCATCACTGCGTGTGATTGGCTGCCTCAGTCTACAGAGTGAGAATGAGATGCTTCCTACATCTGTTCCAAGACCAAACGGGGTGACTGATTGTCTACTTGAATATTTGTAATAAAATACCACACTTTGGGTGGTCTTGACAGATAAGAACATTTAGACAAGATGGTGAGGATGGAGGATTTATGTCCTTCTAAGAAGAGGTATTGGAACTCTCTGTTTCTCTTTCTCTCATTGCTTTCTCTCTCTCTCTCTCTCTCTCTCTCTCTCTCTCTCTTGCTCTCTCTCATTGTACTGTTTTCTCTTCCTCTCTTTATGTGCACATGGGTGCACACACACACTGAAAATGCCATACATGCATATACACATTGGAACCTAGCTCTTTACAAGCTGGGATGGGAGCCCCAGCACTGAGCCCTGACAAAATGCTGGTCTTGGACTTTCTGTTGTCAAAGCACCCAAATCCAGCTGAATATCATCACAAGGGTCAGTTAAGACTTCAACAGCCGGACTGGAAGGGGAGGGGCATACATCAACCCATAATCCTGTCAGTTGCTCAGCCAATTCCTGGAGTAAGGGTGAGGGAATCAAGGTTAGTAGTGCATTTCCTCATAAAGGTTTCCTTCCTTGGGAGACTTCTACTGCCAGCTGTCACCAGATGTAGCTACAAAAAACAAAAACAAAGCAAGGAACAGTTTTATTGAGTTCTTAAATTTGCATCACAGCTACTGCCCTTACAAGAAGTTTGCTCAGCTGATGAAGGGGCTTGCCTTCAAGTCCGCTGATATGAGCTCACACCCTGGGACCCACATGATCGAAGGAGAGAACCAACTTTTATAAGTTACCTCTGACCTCCACATGTGTGACGTCATGAATGCCAGCTCATGTATACACATGAACAAAAATATATTTTTTGAAAGAAGCTTTTGTGGTATAATGCAACTATCACAAACTTAGGTTTTCTTTTTTCTAGGTTCTAAATCCCTAGATAGTCTCTCAAGTTTGGTACTAATTTCTATAATAACTAATTTATAATCACGTAGCTGTAATCTAGTTGGGAAAGCCCTTGGCTACAGTTTTCTCTGAGTGAATATGGAAATAAGCGTGAAAATCTGAGCATGCTGGTGGGCATACTCTGAAGCTGTGGTCAGATAAGTGGTCCTGTATTTAATCTAAAAGTTTGCAGCACAAATTATGGATGCTACATACTTTTAAAATTTCAACGATTTATTAAACTATTTAAGCAATATGACTTTTTTGTTACACTGGAAATTGTGTCCTCTCATCAAATTTTTTTGTTTGGTTGCTTTTTGTTTTTGTTTTCGAGACAGGGTTTCTCTGACTCTCCTGGAACTTGTTCTTGTAGACCAGGCTGGCCTTGAACTCAGAGATCCACCCACCCCTGCCTCCTAAGTGCTGGGATTAAAGGTATGGCTAAAGTTAGTTTTGAACAGTTGGTTCTACATCATTAATCAATTTTTCAGTAAGAAATGGTTTTACAAGTGAAATGAGTTAAAATGGAGAATTAAGGACAAGATACAGAAAGGGCAGAGGACTCATATTCCAAAGGTTCTCAAGTTGGAGATTATTTCCCATGTGGGAAAAGACTCACTCCTACTAACCTCAAGTGTTCAAATCCACTTCCATGCATCCCTGAGAAGAGTGTGCATTTTAACTCCCCCAGAAAGCCAAGCCCTTGATGACGGAATTCTCAGTGAAGTCGACCATCATTTCTCGCTATGCCTTCACCACAGTTTCCTGCAGAATGCTCAACAGAGCTTCTGAGGACCAGGATGTTGAGTTTCAGATGCAGATTCCAGAAGCAGCTTTCATCACCAACTTCACCATGTAAGTGATGTAGACAGTTGTCTGCAGATGGTCAAGGTGAACCAGAGAGAGCATGGGATCCATAGCCCATTAAATTGCGGGGGATTCATGTCCTGCAGGTGGTCTAAGAATCAAAGGATTGTCTGCATGTTTTCTTTCTGCTCTCTCGCTCTCTCCCTCCTTCCTTCTCTCCCTTCCTCTCCATTCCTTCTCCTCCTCCTCTGTTTTTCTTCATTCCATTCTTCATCTTTTACTTTCCTCCTTCCCTTCTTTCCTTCTCTCCATCCTTCATGTCCTCTCTAGGACAGGCACTCTGTGAGGGTATTGGCATGAGGAAGGAGAACATTGCTCTGCTCTAGAAATTCCAGTGAAGGAGAAATAGCCAGTAATTAAACAAATAAATTAGTAAATTAGATCATTTTAGATGGCAGTGAACTCTTCAGTGTAAAGATTGAGAGGGACTTTCATTTGTGTTTTCTGAGACAAAGTCTTACTTTGTAGCCCATGCTGGCTTTGAACTCATTGCTCACACCCCAGCCTCCCGAGGGCTGGTATTATAATTATTACCATCATGCCTGTCAAGAAGGGCTCCATTGGCATGGGAACTCAGGGAAGTAGATTAGAGAGGGCTATGATAAATTGAGACCTACACAGTGAGATAGTATAAAACCTTAGAGATATTAGATCAAATCTATTTCCTCTTATTCTGATCCAAGAGACAGAGTTATAATGTTATAACAATGGTAGATAATTTCTGTTTAATTTTTCATCTGGGAAAGTTGAAACCTGATGGGCTGCTGTGGGAGTCTGAGATCTCAGGGTTTTCTCCTATAGAATTATGGAGTTACACTGGGTAGGGGTGCTGTCCTTAGGTCTTGGTGAAAATTGCTCTTGAGTGGAATGACTGCTTCAAGGCTGGTGCTGAGTCTGAAATACATTCTATCTGCATACCCAGGAGGCACATACAAACATTTTCTGGGGTTGTCATGGCTCTGAGATCTGTGCTGGAGTTTGTCTTGGAACTGGTAACACACAGCTGTGTCTTGTGTTTTAGGCTTATCGGAGACAAAGTGTATCAGAGTGAAATTATAGAGAAAGAAAAGAAAAGCCGTGATAGGATAGAAGAAAAAAGAAACAAAACCACAGACAATAATGAGTAAGTACCAGTCAATTAAGCAACTAGAATCCAATCAAAGAGTTCCTTCCTTTACCTTCTTGTCTATCTGTTCCCTTTCTCCAAATGTTTTTAATTTTAATCAAAATAATCAGTGTACCTAATTAAAATGCAGCAACAAACACAATAATAAGGGAGGTTTACTGTGCCTATGCCTCACTCTTGCTTTCTAGAATATGTATTTCTAAATATTGTGTACAGTTGTCTCTCTTGGTTACCTCCCTAACGCTATGATTTTTGTTGATTTCTTCATAAAACAAAATATTATCTACAAACTCTGCCATGAAGTTACAATGCCATTTTTAAGGCTAACATTTTACAATGTCATTTTCTTTCTCCATCAGTAGACTATGTTAGGCTATCTCCAACATCTTAAATGGTAATATTCTTTTCCACCCTTCACACTGTCTCTTCTCAGTTGTAGTACCCATAGTTTGTTACATATAATTTATTTTTGCATTGTCAGAATTATTAACATATACATTCTGGTCTGAAATGATAATTAAATTCTTTGAAACCAACCAACTCTGCTCTTTAGTGTGTGTGTGTGTGTGTGTGTGCGCGCGCGTGCGCATACACGCAAGTGTGCACATATGCACTTTTATGGGTGGCTGGTGTATGCATGTGTGTGTGTGTGTGTATGCTCTCACATGTAAGTGAGTGTGTGACAGTTGGAGGATGACTTCAAATATCCTAGTGTTTTGAGAAGGGATTTCTCACTGAAGTTTGCTGTTTCGGTTAGACCAGCTTGCCAGTTATCTCTCAAGGAGACTTCTGTTTCCCCAACCCCATGCCTGGATTACAGGTGAACACAGCCTTACCTGGCTTTTCTGTCCATGCTAGGGATCTGAATTCAGGTCCTTGTGTTTGTTCAGCAAGCACTTTACCCACTGAGCCATCTTTCCAGTCCCAGCATTTCCTTGTAATGATGACTGCTATCGACAGGTACTATCTAGTACAATAGACTTACTTTATCCCCCCTCCCCCACTAGACCATTTGGAAGGTTTCCTTTCCCTTCACAGAAAAGCCATTTTAGTATCTAGACAAAAGGTTGCATATTTGTAAACCTGATTTTGTTCACTCATAAAGGGACATTGTTTGGGGAAAACTAGTTCTCAAAAGTCACAGGACTTGGTAGTCAGAAATGGCAATGGTGAGAACGGAGGACCTCATTCTGTGTGAAAGACCTGAGTCTTGGCTTCACTCTGATTCTGAAAAGTAAAGCAAGCCCAGATATTCAGATATGGATAGACCGCTCCACATTTATCCTAACATTACAGTTCCCGAGGACACAGAACGGTGTAGCATTCCAGTCAAGGTGACATTGATGGCTTCACACAACCCTGTTTGCTTTGAGCCTGTTCAAACAATTACTGGCTGAACTTTTACCTACCCTCCCCCCTTCCCCCTTCCCCCTTCCCACAATCCTATGCTCCATCTCTTTGTTTGGGGGGAGGCTGCACAAGGTGTCTGGATGCCATCTCCCTTGGTGCAGCAAGTTATTGAAAGCTCGCTTTGCTGAGCTACGGCTGTGTCCCGAGTTGTCTTTTTATCAGAATTGCTCAGGATGACAGCACTGTTTAATTTAGTTGAACCACGAATCCTGGAATTTCTAATTGCTTTTCTTTTTTTTTTCTTAGAAGCTAGGATTTAATTTTGTCACTATTAGCATTTATGAAGACACATAGTTTGTTTGAAATAATAACAAAATGAATAGTTACAACCAGGTTTCCGGATGCAATGGCATCCAATCAGCCCACACCCTGGATGCCTGGCCAACATCAATTACAAGACAAATGAAAGATAAGGGCAAATCCTGGTTTCATAGACTGCTAAAATATGGCTGAATCCTGTCTCTGCAATATCCTGCTTTTGCTTTGCAGCTCAAAACATCTACTCTGGGATCTCTCTTTTGTTGTGTGATGGTTTTGTTATTTCTTTAGTTCTATATCATCCTCCTTTTTTATGGTTCTCATCTTTGTTGAAAGTATATTCTGAAATAACTTTCTCAGCATGGTGCATGACAGGCAAACTTTTAAAGACCTGGCTCAATATTTTGGCTGTGAGTGGAACTTAAGAAGAAGGTAATTTCCTTCTGAACTTTGAGTTATGCTTCCAATGTCTTGTGTAATCAAATCTGGTTTTACTAATGACGGATTGAAGGTGACCTAACACCTTTCCTTCACCACCTTCCTCCATCACATGTTCTGCTGTTTGACTTTAATGGCTTCTGCCATCACTTCTTTTCCATTTTATCGGCCTAGTGTGGGGTAAAACTTCTGTCTCACTATCGCTTTCCAGTTTCAGGAGGGAGTACAGTGAGCCTTTCCCATGGGAACTGGAGTGGTCTCTCCTGGCTGGTCCCTTTTTAAAAATTCTTTTTCTGATATATTTTTCTGAATCCAGAGCTTGTAGTTTTGCTAAGATTTCTCCAGACAGTTTGAGTCTCTTCTTTCCTGCAGCTTCTTCCAGAATGTTCTGAGCTGTAAAGGATTCTTCCCCCCAATACACACATTTTTTGGAATGTTCTTGAGTGTCTTAACCACTGTTGGTATTCTACCACCTTAATGCAGACAACCTGAACCCCAAGTCCTGAAAGCATTTCCCATGGCTAGTATTGTTATAACTTCCATAGTCATTTATTTTATTTACTGACAAACACAATCACCAAGGTGCAAAACTGTGATGTATTATCGATTTTAGAATTATGTAAGATGTCTACATTTTCTTGGCCACACCTGTAAGAGTGTGAACTCCATTCGCACCTTGTCTAAGCTCACTGTTCCAACAATTCACCTCTGAACTGTACTCTTTATAGCATCTCACTGGGTCTGTCTGAGGGAGAGTTAAGGGAGGCAGCCAGATTTGAACTCTCTTCTACTCAGTATTCCTTGGCCCTTGGTAGGAAGCAAACAGACAAATCTGAGGGAAGCAGCTGAGGAGAGGAAGGATTTATTTGGCTCCTGGTTTCAGAGGCTCATATCCATCACAATAGGGAAGGCACATGGTGGGAGCCACCATCTGGGAAGTAGGAGTTTGTGGTGGGGCGCCCCACATGGCATCATCAGGACCAGAGAAAGCCAACCGGAAACTGAGCTGGGCTGGGTTATTATCTTTCAGCGATCTTTCCTTGATAACTTACTTCCTCTAACTAAACTCAAAGGTTTCACAACTGCCCAAAACAGTGCCATTGATTGGTAACCAAGTACCCAACACAGGAGCCTTTGGGGGATGGGCATTTCAGATCAAACCATGACAGTGGCCTTCCTCTAGTATAGCTCTATACTTCTTCCAAAATCAAAATTGATTTTTTTAAATTTTTTTTAATGATACTTGGATTGAATTAGGCCTTCCTGCTCACTGGACAAACACTCTACCCTTGAAGAACACCTATAACTCTCCTTTCTCTTTTCGTTAGGGTTCTCAGAGTCTAAGAGCCTAAGAGTCTCTTTGGCAAGTATCTGGAGGAGGTATCTGGAGGAGGGAAACAGACTTCCCACCCCCTGAGCTTATTTGTGGTCCATTTTTACTTCCTAACAGGGAGAAGGGGGCTGACATGTTCAGAGCTTCCTTAGTGATTCCCAGCAAGGACAAAGCCGCTTTCCTCCTCAGTTATGAGGAACTTCTGCAGAGGAGGCTGGGGAAATATGAGCATTCCATCAGCGTGCGCCCCCAGCAGCTGGTGGGGAGGCTGACTGTGGAGGTGAATGTGCTGGAGAGGTCGGGCATCTCGGCCCTGGAGGTGCTGCCTCTTCACAACAGCAGGAAGAAGGGCAGTGGGACGGCGGAAGGTAAGCTGGGCCTGACCTTGCTCAGGTCTGATGGGACATTCACAGCTGGGACTGGGATTTCCTGGACTCTGTAAAAGAAATGGTGCACAAGCCCAAAGGTTGCATGTTTATGGGAATTGGAAGGAAATCAACAAAGACAAGGGTTTGTATACTTTGTTTTTTCGAGACAGGGTTTCTCTGTGTAGCTTTGGAGCCTGTCCTGGAGCTTGTTCTGTAGACCAGGCTGGTCTCGAACTCACAGAGATTCACCTGCCTCTGCCTTCCCTAGTGCTAGGATTAACGGTGTATAATTATCTTTAAAGACCCATCTTCCTTCAAGAGATGAATAAATGTTTAAATATTTTGACATTGTAACCCCCTCTGAGGAGCTGATTGTAGGTAAAATTTCTAAAATATTGAGGATGTTACACCCAGAAAGCTGATAGTATTTAACAGACAAAACATCTTATCAGTCTAAATATTTAACAATCTGGGAGCAATTAGTAATGAGCAAGGATCAAAAGCAACTCAAGCATGTGAAGGGGAAAAGACAAAACACATCAGCATGCATGGTGATATCAAATATGTCAGACAGACCATACATGATGACATTAAACATGTCAGACAGGGCAGGAAACTACAGAGTTCCATAGAATGATCATTTCATATTAAGGGCATAGGGTTATGGCTATATTTTATAACAATCCATTTTTTTAATGGTGAGTGGACTGGAAGCTAAGGCTTTGAAAATGTTAGTCAAGAGCCCTACCATTGACCTCTTCTCCTAGCCCCACCAATCTTCCTTTCAGTATTCAACAGTGCTGTATTATATTCTTTCAAAGAAAAACATGTTTGGAGACAACCTGGCGGCACTCCCCTGCAATCTCAGCTGCTTGGGAGGCTGAAGTAGGAGATTTGAAAGTTCAGCCTGAACTATGGAGTAAGATCAAGGCTAGACTGGACAGCACAGTAAAACTTTCAAAGTGAAAAGTCAGAGGGCTGCTAGGCTAGGGCTCAGAGAAACAGGCTTTCCTAGGGTGAGTGAAGTCCAAGACTCAATCGCAGTACTGAAAATAATGTGTTCTGATCTATAGGAGATATTAAACAGCTGTTTTTTAACATAATAGAAACTCTAAATTCAGGTTTTTCTTAAATTCTGATTTTTTAAAATATCGCATTCAACTTACTAAAGTAATTATGAAAGATTTAAGGTGATATATATATATACATGTATATTTTAAAAACTGAAGCCTATAACTGTAGAAGCTATCATATGTATTATATATTTATACATATTATATATTTGCCTTTTACTGAAAAATTTTTTCCATATAATATATCCTGATTATGAATTTCTCCCAGCTCTAGCCCACCTTTCTTCCCATCCAGATCTACTCCCTTTTCATTTTTCATTAGGAAACAAACAGGCTTCTATGGGACAGTAATGAAATATAATATAAGACAAACAAAAACTGACACGTTAGAACTGGATGAAACAAACATGCAGAGAGAAGGGTCTATAAAAAGGCACAAGAAACAGAGACCCACTCATTCTTACATTCAGAAATCATCATTAATTCCAAATAAAAATTTGTATTAAGCACTTACTTGTGTCTGTCTCTATGCTTGACACACAAGTACGGCTGAATGTCAAATCCAATCAAATAAAAAGATAACCAGATTCAAACATCACCCCAGGGTGGAGTGACAACCTTTCAGGTGTCTGTGACCTTGGGAACAGGGGAATAGCCATTGAGACGTGAACGGGTGAAAGGGCAGACTCTGAATTAAGCGCCCGTGGCTGCTAGGAGAGTCCAGAGCAGGCACATCTTAAAACAAAAACTGCACTTGACCCTTGCGAGCTACATCCAACTGTGAAAGCCAACCGTTGTCAAGGAGTCTGACATTCAGAAATGGCAGGAAATACGAGCCTTCATCCTCATGCCCTGTGGGTAGTGGTTACACGGCTCATGGATTTTGGTTCAGTTATTGGTATAACTGGAAGGAAATCAGGAAATCACTGCAACTGTGTGAAACGGGGCTCCCACAACTGCAGCAGGGACAGAGGCTGTCTCAGGGTGATCTGGAGCACTACTGTACGGAAACCTCTTGGCCTAGAGTAAGAGCTTAATAATTACTGTCTTATTATTATCATTATTATGTTCCTTATAGTTACTTTTTCTCTCTAGACATCTTAAAACTTATAAAGTGCCTTCAGAGGTCTATCTGTCTCCCATCAACCTTTGTCTCTTTGCAGGATCTAGTCGAATGCCTTTTAAACAGTGCTTATCACTAATAGGGCGTCTTCAAAAGCAAATACAAAGAATGAAGAATGCTCTTGAAACTACTGCCTCACTAATAGTAACTTTAGAGGGAACTTTTTCTAGCTTTAACTGTTTGAAAAAGTATTATTCAGTGGAAGAAGCGTCCCAGTGGCGGTGGAGTCCCGTAGCAGTGAAATGCCTGTGCAGTGCGCCTTCCCTGAATACACAGGGTTAGTAGATGTATCCTCAGGATGAACCGAAGGCAACTGAAATGTATGCTTGCCTGATTTTCAGAACCTCCATGACTCTTCAGAGCTGAGCATGTGCTGCGTGCCTCTGTCCATGTGTATTTTGGACAGGGTATGAATTATTACTGTCAGTTGCTTATTGTTTATAGCTGAAGCTTATTAGTATCTCCAAGAATTGTTTCTTGACCATTGATCTCTTCAGGCCTGTTTATTTTTAAGAAGATCTCCCCCCAGCTCTTTGTAGCAAAGCAGATCTCTTGTCTTCCGGAACCTGGAGACTTCACTGGGGTTTCCTCTAGCCCCACGTAGGGGGCAGACTTGCTCACTAATGTTCCCCGCTGGTCTTTCCAGCTCAGCTGTTGTTGTTCTGAGAATGGTGACCCCGACAGCAAGGAACACAGGATGTTGTGGTTTTGTCTGGACACCCTTGTGTGTTTCCAAAATAAATCTAGGGTAGAGATCACACTAGAGTCAGGCTTGCCCCAGAACGTGAGCTGGAACTGAGAGAGCCAGGCCCAAGGCTGGGTGTTCATTTCTCAGATAGTTCTATCTGTGATTAAGAAATCAGATGTTTGCAATTTGTCTAAATGAGTCTCTGACCTATGGTTCCATTTCATCTTTTTAAAAAATGGTTCATTTATTTTTAGATTAGAACACAAAGCCATGTGTCTCATTATGGCATCTTCAGACACATGTGTCATTAGACTTCCTTCTTATTTGTTCCTTCCTCCCCTCTCCTCACTCCCCTCTCTCCTGCTTGCTGGCTCCCTTCCATCTGTCAAGCTAGTCTCCCTTTCTCTTTCCTCCCCACAAATATTCCGTTACTCTCTGTATTTTCTGGCTATGTTAGGATCTCTTTCTTCTTTCTTAGGGTTCCCTTTCCAGTTCCATATCTTATATGCATAAACATACATACAAACATGTATGATTTTAAATCTAGATTTGCATGTAAGAAATGACACATAGATTAATCTTGCTGAGTCTGGCTTATTTCATTGAATAGTATGATTTTTTGCTTGTATTGGTCTTGAAGGATGCATTTGGCCTAAGCATTATTTTGTTAGGTACTACACAGAGAGTGTTGCCCATGGTGTAGTCTCATTCAGTTTTTATAACAACCTTGTTAGTCCATATCTTTTCATGCTTGTTTTTTTTTATAAAGAAGCAAGCCTTACAGATGCTGTCTGAAAAACTTCTTTTCCTGGGGCGTTTCAGCACACGTAGCTACTCATCCTAGATAGGGGACCCACAGTAGACCAAAGTATGGATACCACCAAGGTACAACTTGGTGAGTCAATGAGTTTTATTTGGGTTATGGTCTTAGAGTTTTTATTGCTGCGAGTAGACACTTTAACCATAGCAACTCTTATAAAGAAAAATATTTACTTGAGATGGTGACTTACAGTTTCAGAGGTTTAGTCCATTATCATCTCAGGGGACATGGTGCTGGAGAAGGAGTTGCTACATGCTGATATGCAGGTAACAGGAAATAGACTGTCTCATTGTGTGAAGTTTGAGCATATATGTGACCTCAAATCCTGCCTCCACAATGACACACTTCTTCCACAAGACCACACCCACTCGAACAACATGCATAATTGCATATACTCTACTTTTGTGTAGCTGGCTGTGGTGTGTGTGTGTGTGTGTGTGTGTGTGTGTGTGTGTGTGTGTGTGAAGCATGAGTCATGAACTACACTTTTAGAATGATCACAGACCACAGCGTCCCTAAGTGGCAGGAGTCCTTCAGCTTTGTCACAGCATTTACAGAACCACTGTCACATAGTCTGTCACGTGCCTCACTATTAATTATGCAGCACATGTCAGCATTTGAAATGAAGCCTTTCCTGGAACACAGCTAGCTGGGATGAATGCTCTTCCAGGTGTGCACTGAGGCATGTACTTCAAATGTGTGTGGGTTCAGGGGTCTCTAGTCCATTCTCTCTGTGTGGCGGTTCATCGTTGTATTCAACTTGACAGCCTTTAGGATCACTTTGGAAGCAATCTCTGTCTGTATCTATAAGGATGTTTCCAACAAGAGTTTAACAGAGTAGGAAGATCCACACTGAACTATCCCGTGGGCTGCGGTCCTAGACTGAATGAAAAAGAGAAAGTCTAAGCATGAGCATTCGTCTCCCTCCGCTTCCTGAATCTGGATTATTACTTTTTTTCTTTTCTTTATTTATTATGTATACAATATTCTGTCTGTGTGTATGTCTGCAAGCCAGAAGAGGGCACCAGACCCCATTACAGATGGTTGTGAGCCACCATGTGGTTACCGGGAATTGAACTCAGGACCTTTGGAAGAGCAGGCAGTGCTCTTAACCACTGAGCCATCTCTCCAGCCCTGGATTATTACTTTTTATTGTTGTGAAGAGGCGCCATGACCAGGGTAACTTATAAAAGAAAGTATTTCTTGGGGCTCTCAGTTCCAGAGGGTTCGAGTCCATGAGCAGCTTGGCAAGAGCAGGACCGCAGACAGATGCTAGAGTGCTGCAGCAGGAACCAAGAGCTTACACACCCCAATCCACAAATTAGAGGCAGGAAAGAGAAGCTACCTCATAATGGCTTCTGAGACCTCAAAGGCACCCCTAATGGCACAGCCTTCCAATGAGGTTAACCTCCGAATCCTTCCCAAATAGTCCAAGTATTGAAATACAGAAGCCTGGGGTGGGGGTATTCTGCATCCACTGCAGTGATCAACCACTTCCATTCCCCTGACTCCCAAGCCATGATGGATTCTCAAACTGTGAGATAAAGTAAAAGTTTCTTCTCCTGAGTTGCTTTAATGGAGTATTTTGTTACAGAAATGGGAGAAGTAACTGACGCAGCATGCTAACGCGTTCATCTCATAATCAGCCTTCTCTTCGGCTCGCAGCTCTTAACCTACTGCTCTTAGCAGGGTTCCTCCCCTGCCAGTTTTCCTTTTTCTGTTTTGTTTGTTTCCTTGAGATAGATCTCACTTAGGAGCCAAGGTTGGTCTCAAACTCATGATTTTCCCTCATCAACTTTTGTAGTGTTGAATTTACAGGCATGCACCGCTATATCCAGCTTATTTATTTTGATTGTGGTTTAATTTTATACTATAAAAATTACTTACCTTAAGGATGCAATTCATTGCATTTTAGTGTTTGCTTAGTTGCACAACCATCGCCACAATCTAATTTTAGAATACTTGTATCCCTCCCCAGATATCTATAACTACATGCAGTCACTCAGTCACCACCCTAGCCCCAGGCACCCATTCATCTCTCCGTCCTTTAGATATCAGGCAGATATCTTCAAAACTATACTGTCATTATCATGATTAGCAAAGGCTTGGAGTCACTATTTTGGGCTTCCCAGAAGAATTTAGGGGCATCAGCTAGGTCAGAATTTTGACCAAAAGAAGCAGCTTTTAAATGAAGCAGCATTGTTTTGGGATGTCATGAAACCCTCACAATAATTCTGACTTTAGATCTTTAAAAAAAAAATGTGTTCACAATTTTGTGAATGCATATTCTACTCTCATAATATCCCTTCCTTCTCTCATTCCCAAATGCTGCTGAATCTCTTGTTTCCCAACCTGCTGTTAGATCTTTTTAAAAGTATTTGTTGCTCACCTTCTTACCAGTGAGGTTTTTGCCATTGGAATCAGGTCAACTCAAAATTGCTTACATAACCTGTAGAAATTGCCTCTTGCCATCCCAGCTTCTATTCAGCACCACAGGCACTAGAGACAGAGAAGCGAAAGATCTGAGCTGAGCCTGTGTTTGGTTGTCTCAACCCCTCCACCTCAAGACTTCCTATAATCCTTCGACTTCAATCACCCTGGAAACTGAGTAGCTTAATCAGGAAGAAGAGAATCGCTAAATGACAGCTTCACTCCCCTTTGCACTGGAAGTAGAAGCTATTGACACATCTATCTGGGAAGCAGGTAATGGCCGGAGACTCATGTGGTGCAAGGTCTATGCTCTTTGACTTGAGACCAACACAGTGCTATATGTTCAGGAGGGCTGAGTCAAACCTATGCCTCAACTTTTATGTATGTTTTCCCTTAGTGCCTTTACAACTGACTTCCTCTTTGGTTGTCAGGGCTCTTGAGAGTATATTTTCAGTCCTCTGCAGTAGTGCTTGGCATGGAATGGATGCCCATGAAGTTTTGTTCAATGAATTAAGAAAGGAAGAGCTTTGTGATAAAGAGCTGTTAAGTTTTCAACAGTTTACCGTTTTAGTTTTGCCAGGTCTTGGGCCTATCTCTCCTTTTGTTATCATGGAGGGATTAGAGGGCAGACATATTAATAACCCATTTTGGTGCTAGAAGAAATTGGTTCAAAAAATTCTAAATTAAATCTCTCTTTGCTAGGGCTGCTGGGTGAAATCTTGATGCCTACTTACATTTTATGTGTGGGTAAGCCTCAGTTACCATGCTACACTCTGGACATACTGAAAGCTATTGGCGATTTGTCCAAAACTCAAGTAGAAGCGGACATCCTGTATTTTGATTTTCTAAATCCGGCAAGTGTCCGTTACTAAAGGACAGTATTGTGACTCACCACAAAACCCCCAGTTCTATGTTCTTCCTCGGATCCGGCTGCCTTTCAGCAGCTGAAGGGCACAGCCCGATTTGGCTTTGGTGAGATCTCTGAACTTTTGCCAGGAAAGCAAGTAATTGTTATGTGAAGCATTTCGGTGTTGTTTAGCTCAGGGGTGACTCAGGTGTGAATCATTTGGCTCCAGAGTGAGCTTTGTTTTCCTTCTTCATCCTGGCATGGAAGCCCATGTCACCTTCCTTGTTCTGACTGGAGTTTGGTTGGGGCCATCTGTGGATAGCATGCTTAGAGATGAGTGTGTCACCAAAGCCTGGTGTTCTCTCTTTAGGTAGGGAGTGGGAACAGCCTGTTCTTCCTGTAGGACTTCTCTTTTTGGTTCTTTGTTTTTTGATTCTTCTAGTGTGTGAGGTGGATGCCATTGTGTGAAGAAAGCCATCAGTCACAGCTAAAGTCAGGCCATCCTCTGCTGCATCTGCCCACACAGTTCCATAATCAGTGTCTTCAGTTGTCTCATGGAAACCACCTATGGATATGGCAATCTCCTTCATGTTAAATGGTCAACATGAATGAGCTTTCTTCACATTCAATTATGGAAAACTGAGAGTAATATATTATTTAAGGGAGAAAGAAACTTAAAGAAGTAGCAAAGAATGCAGACTTGTTAAGAAATTTGGGCAAACACCACTTAACTATAAAAAAAAAGACCTCTTGAGTTCTAAAATGTAAATTTTCATTATTCTTCTATGTATGCTATATGATATTATTGTGCTTATATAATTCTTTCTCCAAAAAGGAAAAAAAAAAAACGCACCAACAGTGTAAGTTACTTTTCTCTAATTGCTGAGACCATTCAAGAAGCAGCGTAGGATGAAGGGCTTGTTCCAGCTTCCCGTTCAAGGGGCTCGGTTCATTGTGTGGGGAAGCCATGGAGATGGGAGGATGAGGCAGATGATCACATTGTATTTGCAGTCAGAACCAGAGAGCAGATCTCGGCCCTCTTCATCCTTTGTATTCAGTCTGAGCCTCCAGCTTGTTGGATGGTGCTTCCCACATTCAGGATGGGTCTTCTCACATCATTTAGCTCACTGTAGATGAGTCCTCACAGACAGGCCCAGAAGTGTGTCTCCTAGGGAAGGCTGACAATCAATAGTAACCATCACATCAAGCATGTGAGAAGAATCCTTTCCAATAAGAAAACTTTATTTACTGAGAGATTTGTAAAAAGTAGCCAGTTTCTTCTCATTGCCTCTGCTTTATTTTTATTACAATACTCAGCTGATCTACACCACCTTTGTCTTTACTGGAACCATCAGTTGTAGCTGGCCAATAAGTCACAGAATTTTTGACAGCCTGAAATTTAACTGAGTATCTCAGCTGATGAATTTTTATAAACAAACCTAGGCCATCTAGCCTCTTTTCAGGGGAAATAAGCAGGCAGTGTTTGTTTGGAAATCCTTTTGTAGAAGGCCCAGGTATTGGCAGCTTTGGGGTTGACAGTAGCCAAACCCAAAGCCCACAGGAAACAGAATCCAGGAAATCCCCCCGCTCATCAGCTCTTGGGGCTGTAGCTTCCAGTCAGTGTCCTTGAGCATGGTTCTTTGGCCCCTATGTATTTTCACCTTTAGACACTTTACGTAGTAACTGACATCCTTCCCCAGTGTTTGTGGTTGTCTAAAAGAATATCTGTTTGTGACTAGCATCCGTGGTTTAGCATAAAGCCAAGACTGGAAGCTTGTGTCCTCTGAACCTCTGAACCTCTCTCTAGATATGAAACAATATATAATATATTATATATACCAACCAAACGTGTGTTTTGTCTTTAAAGGGTAGAATCAAACAGAGAAAAGGAAATAGCATTTATATACTTGAATTTCTTTCTTTCTTTCTTTTTTTTTTTTTTTGGTTTTTCAAGACAAGGTTTCTCTGTGGCTTTGGTGCCTGTCCTGGAACTAGCTCTTGTAAACCAGGTTGGTCTCGAACTCACAAAGATTCGCCTGCCTCTGCCTCCCGAGTGCTGGGATTAAAGGCATGCGCCACCACCACCTGGTTAAACTTGAATTTCTTTAGAAGAACTTATGAATCTTCATTTCAGAAAAGCGTATGCATGCATTCATATGAGAATTCTGCACACCCTCTCAGGCGGCTCTCTAAGAAGCAGCCACCTTCATCGCACTTTATAACATTACGCTTTCTATGGACACTCTTAAATTCCAGATCAATAATATTCATAAGAACTTACCAGGCCTTTCCAAATTATTGTTTTCATCAAGCTTTCATGGGTAAACAAACTATGATTCCAAATTCAGACTAGCTGTCATCAACAGATAATGGGTATTTTTTTTTCTCCTTTTAATTTATCTTTTGTAATGGCCAGAGTACAGGAAATGACTCCAAAAGAGAGGGTCTGGGATGGTTAAGCTTCATTACCCTCTTGACTGAATTTAGAGTCGCCAGGAGACACGCCTCTGGGTATGTCTGTGAGGGGCTTCCAGAGTCATTCCCCTGAGGACCAAAGGCTAAGCCTGCAGGGGGCGGGCGGCAGCACCATCCAATGGGCTGGGGTTGTTGAATTTAAAAGGAGAAAAGCAGAAAGCAAGTGATAGGATGTGAGCAGCTGCTTGGCCTCCTCTGCTGTGATTCCACCATGGTGATGGACTGTACCCTCACACTGAGTCAAAATGAAGCCTTTCCGCCCTAAGTTGCTGTAACAGGCATTTTTTTCACGGTATTCTAGAAAACTAATGAATACGCAGGTGATTATATATTGAACAACTGTTACGTACCGGGAGCCATGATCAACATCGTCCTAGCAATGATGCATGCTGCTGGGGCTCCAGGTTGCCAGACATAAAACTGAGACATTGAGCCAGTCACGCAGGGTCTGTGAAGCACTAGAGCTGACTTTCTTTGCTATTACAGGGCTTCCGCAGACTGTTTCTTGCTTTTGAAGTCCAAGCTTTACACAGGAGGACAGCCCCATAGGAAGGCTGGTGGCCTGAGAGGAGTCCCTGGGTACAGGAAGCAGCTAGGACATTTTCTTGATGGCAGTTGACAAGATGCAGTGCCCTTAATTGTGGCAGCCGCCACACTTCACTCTTTCCCCTTAACCAAGTGGGCAGAAAACAAAGAGGAGGAAAACAAACAAGGCCTCTTATTAGGCAGGTGTGACAGTGGTTTCCTTCTTCCGTTCAGCTTGCAAAGCCTTCCTTTCCGGGATTCATTGTCTTTAGAACACGGGGAAGGGCCTTGCGAACTCAGCTCCCTGTGCTTATGAAGTACTGTGTGACAGCCAGCAGCGTGAGTCCTAGTTCGGAGCAAGGAAACGTTAATAGTATTAAATCGTGTTATTTTGCTTTGGGGTTTAGGTGAGTAACTGGAAGTCTGTATTAATAGAATTATCACATTTCCCTTTCTCTAACGAACAGAGGATTTTATTTTCCCCTTTCTTTTGTGTCCGCGTGTGTAGGTGTGCACACCTGCCCTTGTGCATGTGTTTGTGCACGTGAAGGTCAGAGGTCCTCAGTGAACCTGGAACTCACTGGTTGACTAGATTGGCTGGTTAGGGAACCTCAGGGGCCCCATCTCCACACCTCAGCACTGGAAGTACAGGCACTCATTATCGTGCCCATCTTTCTACACGGGTGTTGAAGATGGGCACTCAGGCCTTCATGCTGTATCATCTTCCTAGCCCAGAGCACTGTCATTTTCTAGAGATATGGGCAAGTGGCTCACGTCAGACTGTGAAAGACTGTGCCCTGCAATCCTGACAACCTGAGTTTGATCCCTGGAGTCGAAGAGGAGAGCTGACTCCTGAAAGTTGTCCTCTGGCCTCTGCACGTGTGTCCTGGCACACCTGTGCACGCCTGTATAAGAACAGTTTTTAAAAGGTACTGCTTTTGAGTTGCTCCCCATAGTGGTAGAAACCATGCTGGTAGAAAACCTTAACTGTATGGCACTTAGTGGGCAGGAGCCAGCCTCAGGAATGCAGCTTCTTGGTGAAGAACCAAACAGAGAATTCACCCACTCTTTGGGCCTGTGAAATAAAGCATTTATATGAAACTCATAAATTTTCATCATGAATGAGCACGAGAGGTCAACAGGCAACAAAAATAATACACATCCTTTCTCGTGGACTGTATCAAAGAACCTAGTCAAATAAATCAGAAGAAAGAAGTTATAGTCTTTAAATTCCCAGGACTTTCATTTTGTTATGAACGGATTAAGTTGGGGAACTGGTCAGAAGACATTTTTATGAGAGAGATTTGGAGTGAGATAAAGTGGGTGCATGCTGATAGTTTAATGAGAACACATTAGGTTATTGCAGAAGATTGGGATTGCTTACATACTGCAAAGGCCATGGCTATGATCTGCATATATGGTCTGAGGTCTGGGTGAAAGGCATATCCCTTATTTTCCACTGTCAGACACCAGAGTCACCTACAGGACTTGTCAAAGTTCTCTCCAGGGTTTCTGATTGAGAGTTTCTGGGAAGGGCCTGAGAACTGACACTTCTAGAAGGTTCTGAGGCGTTGCTAATGCTACCCTTCTAAGGCTGAGGCCTGCTTGATGCACTGTAGGCAACTCTTCAGCCTTTGCTTGGACCCTAATAAAGTGAGGGGTGACGACAGTTGATGTAACTGGATAAGACATAGCAAGTGCTTCCCAGTAACTCTTAACCCCATCTCAGTTCCACCCGTTGTAATGTCTGCGGATCCCTACCCTAATTCCCATAGAAAAGGCTCCACAAGCACATTCACTCCAAGGAAAAGAACAGAGAAGGGTTCACTTGGCAAATTATGCTGGTTATGTTCCTTGCCACAGAGTGTCTGTTCAACTCATTCTACTCTCCAACTCTCATGTTTAAATTAAAACAAGAGAATAAAGTACATAAAACTTAGATGTAAGTATTGATGAGTTGTATTCACACATACATACACTTTCACACATTTACACTAAGTACACCCATATTGCTACGCTGTACATCAAACATAGGCTACTTCCCATTGAGGTTTCTTTCATATTCTTTCTAACTTAGTACCTGTCCTCCCAAAGGAGCACTCACCCTACTTGTGTTGCCTCTGGATAAGTTGTATTTGACTTTGAACTCTATGTAAGTGAAGAAGAGAGAATACATTCTCCACCCTCTGACGCTCTCCCTCAACACGACTGTCAGCACCACCTGTTGATTCTTTCATTGTGACAGTCATGTGTCATCCTAAGTGTGACGTGTCCATAATGCCGTATTGAATTCCTCCTACTTCGCAGATGCTTAGGTTTGGTAATAACGTTACTGGTGTGATGCTTAGCACAAACTAGGTGATAAGTAAGTACATCACATCATTAGATCTTCTCAAGAGCATGACATCGGTACTCCTAATAATGTATTTCACAGATGGCTTGGTAGCCTATGCAAGGACTCATACCCAGTGCAAAGGAAATCAGTATCTTTTTAAAAATTTTTTTAATTTTTTTAATGATTTATTTAACTTTATTTTATGTGCATTGGTGTGAAGGTGTCAGATCTCTAAGAACTGCATTTTCAGACAGTTGTGAGCTGCCATGTGGGTGCTGGGAATTGAACCCAGGTCCTCTGGAAGAGCAGTCAGTGAGTGCTCTTAACCGCTGAGCCATCTCTCCAGCCCGGAAATCAGTATCTTAACACAAGTTCTTCTGACTCACTGCGATGCTAATACTGTCCATCTGACAGGACCCAGAATCACCCAAGAGACAAACCAAACCTCTATACCTGTGAACGACTATTTAGATTAGCTTTATTGAGGTGGAAAAGATGACCTTCACTATGAGGGGCACTGTTCTATGGGATGGGGTCCTGGACTGGATTAAAAGGAGAAAGTGGGATGAACAGGCATTCATCTCTCTGCTTTCTGATTTTGGCTGCAATGTGACGTTTCCACTCCATTATGTATCTGCTCAAACGATGAGCCCAAAAAAAACCCTTTCTGCCTTGAGATTTTTGACAGACGTTCTTAGAAGATATTAGAAATTCAAATTGAAGTCTAACATCCTGTGTCTATAGAAAAAGGTAATTTTCTTCAGGAAAAGGCTTTATAATTTTAGCTATTTGTTGTGTTAATATCTTACAGGTGACACGGGTCCTCCCCCTTCTACAGTCATCAACCAAAATGAAACTTTTGCCAAAGTTATTTTTAAGCCGACTGTGGTCCAACAAGCTAAGATTGCCCAGAATGGAATTTTGGGAGATTTCATCATTCGATATGATGTCAAGAGAGAGCAGAGCATTGGTGACATCCAGGTAATGACTTCCATGATGCAGCCATGTGTGGAACATGATCCTTTCTGTTCAATTCAGAACTATGGATTCTGACACTTACCTGAAGGTGAAAGATCTTTCTGGTTCTCGGTAAAACTGTTTAAACCCCAAACATGTCTTCAAAGAGACTAGTGGTGCTCCCTTGCTGGCTGCCAAGGGTACCTATTTCGTGCTTCAGTAACCTGGACAGCAAATGAAATCTATAATATAATTTTCCCTGTGGTGTTTTAGATGAGGTTAGAATTTTAGCACCTCTTTCAGCTTTAATTAAAAGAAACTGTTCCAGAGCTTATTTCCCCTTAGGTTGTATTGCTGCAGAGACAAGGTGAGAATATTAAAATCTGTGGATGTACGCAGAGTATGCAGACAACCTTGACACCTCCCTGTGTAGGATGCTTAGTAAAAACAGATAATGAAAGAAGCAGGATTCTCAAGAAGCAAGGTCAGAAGAAGATGCATAATTAAAGTCGATGGTTTGTCATGGTCTATGTCTCTATACCCGTGTATACATTTATAGTATTTTCAAGGTGATGCAGATTCAGTCCAGGGATAGACATATTCTCGGCAAGCACTGTGTCACTGAGTTTCGCCCCAGTCCAATGATGAGTACCTTTAAAAGAGATAACTCTACTTTATTATATTAACACTAGTTCTCTTGGAGGAATCAAGCCTGTAGATAATTTTACTTTTGTGTAGAAGCCTAGACTCTCTGTCTCATGTCATCTTTGTGTTTCATGACATCTTTGTGTTCTAGAAGTTCTAATGACTGTTCTCGTAATCTCCTTTCTTATTCTGAATCCTACTTCACTTATTCTATTTTCCTCCACCAGGTTCTGAATGGTTACTTTGTGCACTACTTTGCTCCCAAAGACCTCCCTCCTCTACCCAAGAATGTGGTTTTCGTGCTTGACATCAGCGCCTCCATGGTGGGAGCTAAACTCCAGCAGGTGAGTGAGTGCTGCTTGCCCATTGCTTCCTCAAGCTTTTGACTGGGATGGTGATCTGCCTTGTGAATGACATTCAATTGATGCCAAGTGTCTGTTCTACCATCTAGCTGTTCCTACTTACAGACATCCATAAACTGTTTCCTGTGAGTCATTGATAGATTCTATGGAAGAAAGCAGAAGGACAGGCTAGAGGGAACTAGAGAGGACAATGTGAGTGATATAGGAACACAATGAGAGGGCGGCCACTCAACAGTATTGTCAGCTGGTCATGGTGATGTACATTGGAATGTGAATACTTTGGAGACTGAGGCAGAAGGAACACAAAGTCGAGACTAGCCTGTGGTACATAGCAAGTGTCAGGACAATCTGGGCTACACAGTGACACCTGGCTCAAAACAAGGCAAAATGAAACAACAAAACAGAACAGTACCATATCAACAAAAACTGTGTCCAGTGGGGATTCCTTGGTGAACAGTGGAACAGAATCCTAAGCAGTCCCTTTGGCATATGCACAGAACAAAGAATCCAGGTCTCAATAATTCAGAAGTGGTTCTAACAAAATCTACAACCTGTTCCCACAACTCCAAGTTCAGAAAGGCCACTAGAGAATATTTGCATTTCTGGCTGGCTTCGACTGTTGCTGTTGAAAGACCGTAAATTTTTAACTTTTGTTCTCTTTGGAGGCTTTATTTATTGGTGCCTGATTTTGTGATTTTTCTCTTTCATATTTGTTTCTGTAATTTTAGAATGATGGTTTTTATATTTATTCTTCCTGAGAGGTTTTCTTTTCATACTTTACGAAATTGTGGATTCATGGATGTGATGTTAGCTTTCATTGACAACTGGTCTTTATCTAGACTTGCCTGGGAAGAGAGCCACAGTCAGTGTTGATCTGGATGGATGAGGCTGCCCTGTAGGCATCTCTCATGGGATCTTTATTATGCTAACTGAAGTGAGAAGACTCCCAACTATGGCAGCATCATTGCCTAGGGAGTCTGAACCATCTCAGAGTGAAAAAAGGAATTTGAACACTTAATATGCATTCATTCCTAAAAAGACTATATTGACTAATAATAATAGTAATAATAATAATAATAATGATAATAATAATAATAATGATAAACTTGTTCCAGATGCACTAAAGGGCTAAGTAAAGATAATAAATGAACCACATATAAAAAAGGTTCATTATTAACTAGTTTTATAGCAAAGAGCAAGTTTTTAAAGATAAAAATACATGATGAAAGTGACTACAAAAAACAATTATTTCAGGTAAAAGAAAAATGTAAACTGTTGTAAATTAAAAACAAAAACAACAAATGACTGGAAAGATGTATTCAGGAAAAAGATAAGTGTTTATCATCCATAGACGATGAACTATTCCGGATCAATAAGAAATAAACTCTCATAAGAACATAAGAAATGATGTGAAGCTATCCATGAAAAAGTCATGAAGAATATGGAAAAGGGAGGCAACCATATTAGCAATTAAAGAAAAACTATTCATGGGGTCTTGGGTGCTTGAAGCTTAGCGTTCATTAAGTCCTGCTTCAACCTCCCTCACTGAATAAATAGGATGTGGTACCACACTCCTGTGATCCCAGCACTCAGGAGGTGGAGGCAGGAGGATCGAGAGTTCAAGGTTACAAAGCAGTTCCAAGTCAGTCAGAGATACACAGGAGCTTATTTAAAAACAAAAGAAAACAACATAAAAAGAAATACTATTTTTATCTCCATAGTTTTAAACTACAAATAAGGACACCTTGGATAATATGCATTTTAGTGTACTACAAAAGTATCATTTTTACATTATTTCTCAATAAAGTATTAAGAAGTACCAAGTGGGAAAATGCTGTCTACTGTCACCACTCCATTCACTCTGAGACCATCTGTCCCCAAGGCTGAAGCTGCTCAGAGGGCTTACCTTCAAGCACTCGAGTTACTTTGCAGCCTGAGTCCAAGACGAGTTGGTTTTCAGACCCGTGATCCTCCACAGCTGACGGAGTGGTGGTCAAGGATAGTCCTATCTGTAAGCATGGTTGTTGTCAACCTGCGAACCCAGTACTTTAGACTGAGTGAGACTGGAGGATTGCGAGTTCAAGGCCAGCCAGGGTTATGTAGCACAGCCCTGTCTAAAATAATAAAAGAGGGGAAAGAAAGAAAGAAATCTTGCCAAAAAATTTCCAGAAAAGTAAATGTAAATCCTGCTCAAGCCATATAGAGAAATCAGCCAAGCAAACAAAAGGACAAATCAAGGCTTTTCCGAATTCACCTTTTATTTATAAAATAAGCAGGGGCCTCTCCTGTGGATGTCTATACACCTGTGTGTGTACGCACTGTGGTGGGAGGTGACAGTGTCCTCCTTAATCACTCCACACCTGATTTGTTTTGAGGCAGTGTCTCTCATTGAGCATGGTGTTCCCTGAATGCCTAGACTGACTGCCAGGATCCTCCTTGTCTCTGCCTCCCCAGTGGTGCGCTCACACACATGTGCTGCCATGTGCAGGTTTTATGTTGGAGCTGGGGATGAACTTTAGGTTCTTATGCTTGCCTGGTAAGCGCTTTACAGACTCGACCCTCTCTCCAGACATTTGAAGACC
Organism: Dicrostonyx torquatus; assembly: GCA_028555095.1. Taxonomy (NCBI): domain Eukaryota; kingdom Metazoa; phylum Chordata; class Mammalia; order Rodentia; family Cricetidae; genus Dicrostonyx; species Dicrostonyx torquatus. The sequence continues at coordinate 4,040,242 of JAQHUG010000112.1, forward strand.
TCTTTTATTATTTTTTTAAACAGCATGTTTTCTTAAAATTTATTTATTATGTATATAGTGTTCTGGGCACTAGATCTTATTATAGATGGGTGTGAGCCGTCATGTCGTTGCTGGGAATTGAACTCAGGGCTTCCGGAACAGCAGTCAGTTCTCTTAACCTCTGAGCCATCTCTCCAGCCCTAGAAGACCTCTTAAAAACATAACAGGGCACATATTCAACATGATATTTATTATCCTAAGTGTATACATGAATTATGTCATATGGAAGTAGTCTACTGTCCCACTTTATTGATGGAAAGCCGAGGGTTTGTACAGGTACATAACCTGGACTGTAAGTGGAAGAAGATTCAGGCTTTGGTTCCAGGTCTGCCCTGAAGCCCATAAAATAAACCATGAAACTATCACACCATTATGTGAGCAACAGCATGCAGCCAAGAGAGGTGTGGATGGATGAAAGGTCAGTGCTATTTCTTAGTTAAAGACTTAATCGAGAAGGCTGTGCTCTGGAAGGTGTGAGCATCCTTCCTTATGCAAGAACAATCCAATGACTGATGTGAGACCGTCGCCACGCTCCTTTCTTCTGTCATTTCTGGACATTGAAACCCTATTCCTTGCTAGTCACTGTCAGTTTGGCATGCTTCTTTCTCCTGGCTTCTCAGCAACAGCATGGCCTCTTTCCAGGAAGAACCACCCTGGAACAGCCAAACACATGTCTGAGCAATTTGCAAAGCCCCTTGCTGCCTTGAGTGGTTTTGCAAGTCCTATTTTAGTAATCCATAACTTCCCCAAAGCCACAGCACTGGGTGAAAAGCTCAGCTGGCTTGTGGGAGAGTCTCATTGACGATGTTGTACAATTGATTAAAAAAGACAATTATTCCAAGCACAGAGCTTTCATATTTGATCAATAGGCTTGGCAACATGAGACATATGACCCAGGTCCCCTTGGATCCTGTTAGGAATCATTCTCCATGCTTTTGGCTTCTCAAAACTTTGACAGACTTGAACAGTTTTGCTGTTCTTATCATGGGCTTAAGAGTATAGTTGGTATTAAATAATTTCTCAAGGGCTGCAGGAACTTTATTGAGAAATAATGTAAAAATGATACTTGTGTAGTACACTAAAATGCATATTATCCAAGGTGTCCTTATTTGTAGTTTAAAACTATGGAGATTAAAAATAGTATTTCTTTTTATGTTGTGATTCAAGGCAGTGGCCACACAAGCCCGATGACCTGAGTTTGTCCCTCAAGGGTTGTCTTCTGACTTCCACACAGGAACAATGACACATGAAGGTGCATATGCACACACACACACACACACACAAAAATTAATTTAAAAAATAACTACTCAAACAATTGGCTTTTAAAGAACTGTAAAGATTGAGCTGGGATGGGGGAGGCTTGGTAAGCCAAGTGTCTACGATGCAAGACTGAGGACCTGGGTTTGGATTCCCAGCATCTATGTAAAAGAAACTGGGTATGATGGCACTTGCCTATATTATCAATACTAGGGAGGCAGAGACAGGAAGCTCTTTGTGGGGTTTTGGCAAGACAGTATAGCAGGATTAGTGAGCTCCAGGCTCAGTAAAAGGCTATCTAGAAAAAAAATTAATAAGGTGGAGAATGACTGAGAGAGATGTGTGCTGCTGACCCCGGGCCTCCACACTTGTGAGTACACACATGAATACATATGCATGCATACACACCCTCCCCACACAAACAGTGAAGTTATTTTTACCTGAAAAAAAAGCGTACTCTGTAGGGGACTGGTCTATACCTGGGAGCCCCTAAATCTGTATGCATCCAGAATTTTCTGGTTCTTTTCCTGGTGCAGTGAAAAATGTGCATCTGGATGCTAAGGCTTCCCCAGTGAGGGCAGAGATAGGGCCTCCCACTGGCCGCAGGCAAACACTTGGTTTTTTGTCTCTCATGTGAATGTGTTGAGAGATGACTCTGACATTGGGTCAGACAGACTTCTGCTACTCAGTCCAAAAACTCAGTGAAGTGGGAGCTGGGAGAGGGAGCAGGAAGAGAGGCCATGTGCCTGGGTGCTTGTCTTTTGTTAGTTGACTTACACAACTGAGACATGAGTATCTGCAAACACGTCTGTCCTATGAAACACTGGCAATGACACTGTGACCACTAAGTAGAGTTTTCTGGGCTGGCAAGATAGCTCAGTGGGTGAAGAAACTTGCTGTCATTTCTGATGAACTAAGTTCAATCCCTGAGACCTACATGGAGGGAGAAAACTGGTACCTGAGAACTGTCCTCTGACCCCCCTAAACCTCACTCCCTCCCACAAATAAATAATGTAAGCATGTTTTCAAAAACTACATTTTTCCTTAACCAAAGCCCACACTTTTTCTCCTAATTTGTACAATTATTATTATTACTATTGCTATTGTTGTTATTATTGGTGCATATGTATCTATATGAGAGAGAGGAGAGAGAGAGAGAGAGAGAGAGAGAGAGAGAGAGAGAGAGAGAGAGAGAGAGAGAGAGAGCACAAATACAGGTGCCAGGGGCATGAGTGGAAATCTGAGCACAGCCTTGAATGTTGCCCCTCCCTTCTACTTCCTTTGAGAAACTGCCTTATTGTTTCCCACCGCATGTACCAGGCTAGCTGACCCTTGCGCTCCTGGCAACTCTTGTCTATGCCTCACACCTCACCATAGGAACGCTGGTGTGACAGCTGCTCACTACTGCCTCTGGCTTTGTATAGGTTGTGGGTGTCTGAACTCAAGTCCCCACACTCCTGTGACAGGCACCTTACCCACTGAGCCATCTCTCTAACCTTCCAATCTGTATGACTGGATCCGTTGCTCTTCATCATGAGGCCTGGATCTCTTTAACAAATACAGTGATGAACAGATCATCTCACAGATGTTTTCATGTTGGGATCCCCTTGTCACTCTGTACCACTCTGTGTCAGTCCTGGGTTCCCAGGTAGCTTGGATAGTTGTCTTCATTCTCTCATTAATTTGATAGACAATATCAGAGGATAAGGACCATGCATAGCATCCCTTGTCTGTCAACCATGCCTTGAAATTAGGGAAAGTACGAATTAGCAGGGGGAGGACTTGTTCTAGTGTCCGGTATAACAGCTTATGCTTCATTCATGGCCATGTGGTATGCTTTACTGTATCAGTTTCTTTCATAGTGTTTGAAGTCTAGCTCCCAGGAGATAGTTGTATTATTTTTGATATTACCTTCCAGGTGAACAGTCTGTGAGCTCCCTGGACTTGGGGGCATCTTGGTTTTAATCATTATAGAATGTATTCATAGTGTTTATCACCTGAGCATTAGATTTACTTTGTGTGGTTTTTAAATTTTTTTTATTGAACTATATATTTTTCTCTGCTCCCCTCTCTTCCTCTCCCCTCCTCTTCTACTCTCTCCCATGATCCCCATGCTCCCATTGTACTCAGGAGATCTTGTCTTTTTCTACTTCCCATGTAGATTAGATCCATGCATGTCTCAGGGTCCTCTTGTCTAAATTCTCTGGGATTGTGAACTGTAGGCTGGTTTTTCTTGTGTCTTGTGTCTAAAAGCTACTTGTGAGTACATATTATATTTGTCTTTCTGGGTATAGGTTACCTCACTCAATATGATGTTTTCTAGATCTACCCATCTGCCCACAAATTTCAAAGTGTCATCATTTTTTTCTACTGTGTAGTACTCCATTGTGTAAATGTACCACATTTTCCTTATCCATTTTTCGGTTAAGGGACATTTAGGTTGTTTCCAGGTTCTGGCTATGATAAGTAATGCTGCTAAGAATGTAATTGAGCACATGTTCTTGTGGTATGATTGAGCATCCATTTGGGTATATACCCAAAAGTGGTATTGCTGGCTCTGGAGGTAGATTGTTTCAACTTCATATGGAAAAGCAAAAAAACCCAGAATAGCCAAAAGAATTCTGTACAATAAAGGAATTTTTAGAGGCTCCACAATTCCTGACTTCAAGACTTTAAACTTTACTACAAAGCTACAGTACTAAAAACAGCTTGGTATTTGGCATAAAAACAGACAGGAGAACCAAGGAACTGAATCAAAGACCCAGATATTAATCTACACACCTACGAACACCTAATTTTTGGCAAAGAAGCAAAAAATATAGCTGGCATAACTGGGTATCAACATGTAGAAGAATGAGAATAGATACACATCTATCACCGTGTGCAAACCTCAAGTCCAAATGGATCAAAGACCTCAACATAAAGCCAGCCACACTGAACCTTATAGAAGAGAAAGTGGGAAGTACACTTGAATGCATTGGCACAGGGAACCAATTCCTAAATATAACCCCCGTAGCACAGACACTGAGAGAAACAATTAATAAATGGGATCTCCTGAAACTGAAAAGCTTCTATAAAGGACATGGTCAACAAGACAAAACGGCAGCCTAGAGAATGGGAAAAGATCTTCACTAACCCCACATCAGATAGAGGGCTGATCTCCAAAATATACAAAGAACTCAAGAAATTTGTCATCAAAAGAACAAAGAATTCAATAAAAAAATGGGGTACAGACCTAAGCAGAGAACTCTCACAAATGAATCTAAAATGGCTGAAAGACATTTAAGGAAATGCTCAACATCCTTAGTCATCAGAGAAATGCAAATCAAAACAACTCTGAGATTCCATCTAACACTTGCAAGAATGGCCTAGATCAAAAACACTGATGACAGCTTATGCGGGAGAGGTTGTGGGGTACAGGGAACACTACTGCAATGCTGGTGGGAGTGCAAGCTGGTACAGCTGCTTTGGATTGGATATCAGTGTGACGATTTCTCAGAAAATTAGAAAACAACTACCTCAAGACCCAGCAATACTTTGTATTTTTAAAGCTACAATGCATATAATTGAGTGATTAGTACTTAAAAATATACTTAAAAAGCACACTTTAAAAAAATATACTTTTATGTACTTATGTATATGCACGTGCATATGTGAATTTGTGCTTATGATGGCCAGAAGCTGATGTTGGATGTCTTCCTCAAGCATTCTCTATCATATTTTTTGAGATAGAATTTCTCACTGAGTCTGGCACTTGCTATTAGACTGGACTGGCTGGACAGCAAGCTGTGGAGGTCCTCCCTCTTTGTTCTGTCTCCCCAGCCTGGATTGCAGGCACGGACAGTTGTGTGTTTATGTGAGTATTAGGGCCTGAACACAAGTTCTCATGCTTATATGCCAAGCCCATACTGACCGAGTGATCTCCCCAGCCTCACTTTCTATACACCTCATGTAGGTGGAGGTGTTTTTGTTTGTTTATTTGTTTTTTTTTTTTTTGGTTGGCATCAATGATCAGCTGTGTCCCACCAGCCATTACCAAATAACCACAGAGACTTGATATTCACCATAAATGCTTGGTCAATAGATTAGACTTGCTTTTATCTAGCTCTTATAGCTTAAATGAACCCATTTATTTTAGTCTATGTGCTGCCCCAAGGCTCATTTACCTCATTTATGTACTGTCCATGTTGCTTCTTCTGCATCTGATTGGCGGAGTCCTGAGACTCCGTCCTTCTTCTTCCCAGAGTTCTCCTAGCCTGGCTTTCCAGCCCAATCTCCTCCTGCCCAGCTCTAGGTCATTCAGCTCTTTATTAACCAATAAGATTAATACATATTGCCGGGCGGTGGTGGCGCACACCTTTAATCCCAGCACTCGGGAGGCAGAGGCAGGCGGATCTCTGTGAGTTCGAGACCAGCCTGGTCTACAAGAGCTAGTTCCAGGACAGGCTCCAAGGCCACAGAGAAACCCTGTTTCGAAAAGAAAAAAAAAAGAGTAATACATATTTACAGTGTAGAAAGATTGTTCCACAGCAACCTCACCATTTAATCTTTCAACAAGTCCAAGAAGAAATTGATTTTGTCACCTTCTTTATATCTATGATATGGTGATGGGCAGGAACATCATGTCACTAGGCTGGAAACACCAAGTTAAAAGAAGAAAGCTAGGACTCAAATCTACCCCACGCCCACTCTTAAGCCCCCGAGTTAA
>JAQHUG010000112.1:4049343-4067962 GCA_028555095.1 Dicrostonyx torquatus
TCACAGCGATCTGTCTATCTCTGTCTCCCGAGTCCTGGGAGTAGAAGTGTGTGCCACCACTGCCTGGCCTTCAGTGGCTTAGTTTTGCATTCTGATCTTCAGGAAAGCTTTATTTATTAAAATACAAATAAAATGTCACTACAGCCAAGTGCTCAGCAGAATAGAGATGGAAGCTCTGGCTGTTGTGCCACAAGGTGGGTGACCAGCTCTTAAGGATAAAAGTGGTGTATGTGTGTGGCGCGAGGAACGCTTAGGGGATGGCGTAGGTGGGTCTCGAAGGTTCTTGGAAGTTAGTTGAGTGAGTGAGGTAAGACTAGGGGAGAAGACCTGTGCCGACAAACAGGTATCATGCACGAGAATATGGGAGGGAGAAGCCAGTGTTAGTCACCAACACCCCATAGTCTAAACTAATCTGAGAGATGGGCCTCTGGGCATGTCTTTCTTTGGGAGATCATCTTGATTACATGTGGGAAGACCCATCTTAATTGTGGGTGGGGCTGTCCCTTATACAGGGACATAAAACGTGCATAAAACATGCATAAAACAGAGAAATCGAGCCATGTGCTATGCGTGGATTCATTACTCTCTGTTGTCTGTGGCTGCTTTGTGAACTCAGACAGAATACACATTTTATACCTGAAGTTGCTTCATCATAGCAGCAGGAAAAGTAACTGATCCACAGAGATCCAGAAAGAACATCCAACTGTAAGAAGCCACTTTAATGGAGGATATTAGCATTTTCTGGGGAAGAGAAATGGCGAACATTTGCACATTACTCAAATCCATTCTGCCATATAGACAGTGAAAGAATTCTAGGGATGAGAAGGCGCTGTCATTGGGTGCAGTTTTCTTGGCAGCATAGGGATGACTTTGAAGAAGGGCTGGAAACAAGAATGAACATGCTACTGTAGTCAGAAGGCTTGGGCGATACTTTTGGAGTACTCCATATGAAAGCTTTCTTGGCATGAACATTTGTAAAGAAAGTGAAATCTGAACAGGACCTCAATGTGTATAGCTGGGCTGCTAGGCAAGCAGACAACGCCATAGAAGTCTAACCCTGAAGAGGTGGCTCACGCCTCTAATCCTAGCACCTTGGAGGCTGAGGCAGGAGGAGTGCCATGAGTTAGAGGCAAGCCTGAGTTACATAGCAAGTTGTAGGCTGGTTTCAGAGTGAAATCCTGTTTCAAAATGAGAGAGAGAGAGAGAGAGAGAGAGAGAGAGAGAGAGAGAGAGCACAAAAGGAGGAAAGCAGGAAGGAAGGAACGCTGGAAAGTACTTGGTGAGTATCTAAATTAAGTGATGTCCCTCTCTAGGGTATTAGTCTCAGGTTTAAGCATCACCGTGGGAACAGCAGATGAGCCCTTGGACCCTCTGAGATGGGGAGTTGAGTCTGAGACCTTGCACAGACCTGATTCCTTTGAAGGATCACACCCCTCCCTATAACATGAGAAACTTCTCCTCACTATTGTGTCACAAATGACACTTTGCCTGTGTAGTCTGTGGACCTGCTTGGTTGGGGGAGGGAGCTTTATCATAACCACAAGTTTTAAGTAAAATAGACCTGTAGCTAGTGATTGATAAAGCCATATAGTCATATGGTCAAGGAACTCTCTGATAACATATGTAAAGGGCTTCTGAGCCATGATAACCCAGAAGTTCTTAGTGAGAAAGGTATGTCCGTGCTGCAGTTTCCTCTCTAGTAAAATCCTCTCGGAATATATTAAACCCCAGATGCCCCTCCTCTCTCCCCTAAAACTGGCTACAGCAGAACAGGAGAATAAAAGGGGTTGCCACACTTTGGAACCATGTTTAAAATATGGAAGCTGGTAGCAGGGGGATGCTTTGGGTTTAGGGATGTCATGGATTACGTCTCCAGCAGACTAAGATAAAGATGATATGATTATCCAGAAAGGAGAACAAGAGAAATCAAGCCTGGAGTGTGGACTTGGGAAATCTCCAAACAGAAGTAGTAGCTGAAGAATGATGAGATCCCTTTAGGGAGGGAGAGAGTCTAGGCCTTATGGAGGGGACCTAGAGAGAGGAGAAAAGGTAGGAGAAGGAAAGGGATGTTGTCTGTATAATGAATGATTCTAGAATGGATGAAGAGATATTTTGGAAATGGAATTTAGTATGACAATGAAAGCCCGTCTACTCATGGCACTACTGTTGGAAAAGGGAGGCCACTTGTTGGTTCCCAGCTGCCTGGCTAGCTTAGACCCAAAATAATCACACAGAAACTGTATTAATTAAATCACTGCTTGGCCCATTAGTTCTAGCTTCTTATTGGCTAATCCACTTACATATTTCTATTAATCTGTGTATTGCCACATGACAGTGGTTTACCGGCTAAAATTCCCAGCGTCTGTCTCCCATGACTCCATGGTGTCTCTCTGACTCCACCCTTCTTTCTCCCAGCATACAGACTAGTTTTCCCCTCCTAGTTCTGTTCTTCCCTGCCATAGGCTCAAAGCAATTCTTTATTCATTAATCAATAAAAGCAACACACAAACAGAAGAAGCTCCCACACCACTGTCCAGTGGCTACTACTGTCCAGTGGCTACTACTGTCCAGTGGTGGTGATCCAGTTGTTGATCTCCATTTTCCATTGTGGAACTGGTCATGTCCATTCATGTGACCATCCCACAGTAATACCAGAGCCTGCTTCTGTATCTCTCAATTTGTAGCATAGAACCTGGTTAGTGTCTGATGCATACAGTGCTGTGAAGATACACTAGAGAGAAGTCTGGGGCTTCTATAGTCATGTCTCTTGAGGGTAAAGAACCAGGAATGGGTCTAGGAAGATGGCTTAGCTGGTAAAGTGCTTATCATGCGAGCACTGGGACCTGAACTTGGCTCCACAGTACCCATGCGAAAAGCTGAGTGTGACTCTACAGGTCTACCACTCAGTGCTGGGGAGGTAGAGCCAGGCGGGTCCACTGGTCAGCCAGCCTAGGTGAATTATTGAGCTTAGGAGTCAATGTGTGACCCTGTCTCAAAAAAATAAGACTCTCACATGCATGAACACACTTGCATGCATGGCTGCACATACACGTGCACACACTCACACAGGCACATGTATGTAACACACAAGCCACAAAGATCCATGGCAAAATTGTGGCTCTAGAGAAGCCATGCTATGACTTCCCAATTTCTGGGTAAAATCTTCTAGAGTCTGGCTCAGGCAGATCTGCTTCTGTGAGGACCAAACCCTGCCTCTCCTGGATGAACGTTTTGCATTTGGCTTTTGTTTGTTTGTCTGTTTGTTTGTTTTTGTTTTTCAAGACAGGGTTTCTCTGTGGCTTTGGAGACTATCCTGGAACTAGCTCTTATAGACCAGGCTGGTCTCGAACTCACAGAGGTCCGCCTGCCTCTGCCTTCCAAGTGCTGGGATTAAAGGCGTGCGCCACCACCACCCGGCCTATTTGGCTTTCTTGATATCCAACACCACTATTGAACTGAACTGGGATTAAAGGAGAGGTGAGTTATACAATCCCTGAGCTAGACACTGTGTTTTTGATCCTCTGAAATCTCCTTGCTTGAGCGTGGTTATAATGTAAGTAAGTATGAGGAGCAGATACACGAAAATTGAGCCCATTGCACATTCCCTTGGGCTATATCAAATGCTTTCCTCATGCATGTAGGACTTGACCTCCAAATAGAAGCCAGCTGATCACCAGGCATCTCTTCTTGTCTGCAAGACCGTGAGAACAAGGCGGGTACCCAGAAGGCAAACCCGGGTGTGTTAGTTTCCTTTGGATCACAGTGGCAGAGTGCCCGGCTGAGCAATGTGAAGGAGGAAGGGTTGATCTGGGCTCACAGTCTCATAGCAGAGAAGACATGGTGGCGATCATGGCGTGGGGAGCACAAGGCCAAAGCTTGTTCACATAGCAGATCAGGAACCAAAAACCAGTCCAGGTGAGGCTGTGGCCTTCGGGGGTCTGCCCCCTGTTACCTAGGCTCGCTTTCCAGGTCCTAGCTCTTAATGTCGCCTTCAAATAATGCTGCACACTGGCAGCAAAGTTACGATGCTGGGCATGGTGCTGTTGTGCTCTGACTGGGATGGAGGCCACAGCGAGCTGGAGAGACTGAGGAGTCTGGGGTGTTCGTAAGAACGCTAGGGTAGCTTAGAGATGGTGTTAGACTGAGGAAAATACCCAGAGAACAGAATGAGGTTTGGTGGAAAATGAAGTTTAAGAGTACAGATTACATCAGAGACTACGAGTTATTCAACCGTTTTCTTCTTGTCCGCCGCTCAGGTTTCTGTGTGTGGTATGTTTTGGTATGCTTTCTGAAACTCAGGCCAATGGGTAGCCTGTGCTCTTGGTTTCCTCTTGTGATGGTCAGTCTTCGCTGTCCACTTGACTGGGTTCAGAGGCACCTAGGAAACACACCTCTGAGCTTGTCTGTGCAAAGATTTCCAGAGAAGCTTGTCTGTAACTAAAAGACCCATTCTGAATGTGAAATGTCCATTTGTTTATTCTTTTATTTATTCTTCCGTTACTTTAACTTCATGAATGCGGGTGAGTTCCCTGCATGTATGTTTACATACGATGTGCATGCCCCATGTCTAAAGAAACAGAAGACCGTTCTGAGTGTGGGTCCCACTCTGAATAAAAAGAGAAGGCAAGCTGAGCACCAGCGTCTATCTCTGTTCCCTGGCTGTGGGCACAATGGGACCAGCCGCCTCCTGCTCCTGCGGCCACAGCTGCTTCTGCTTTCTCTGCCACTTTTTTCCTGCCACGGTGGACGAGAGCCTCCAACTGTGAGCTAAAAGAAATCGTGAATGTTCTTCTATCAGGTATTTTGATATAGCAACAAGAAAATAGTTAATATGGCCGGTTGTGGTGGTGCACGCCGGTAGGATTTGCTGAAGGAGGCAGAGGCAGGAGGATCACGAGTTCGAGGCCAGCCTGAGCTACACATTTTTAAAAGCCAGGTGGTGGTGGCACACGCCTTTAATCCCAGCACTTGGGAGGCAGAGGCAGGCGGATCTCTGTGAGTTCGAGACCAGCCTGGTCTACAAGAGCTAGTTCCAGGAAAAACAAAAAAACAAAAAAACAAAAAAAAAAAAAAGAAGAAGAAGAAAAGAAAAAAAAGAAAATCGTTAATATGCTTCCCTCAGGCAGCTGAGTCAGGGGGCTCATGTCTGTAAGGATTCAATTTTGCCCCCTTCATATATGTGAGAAAACCGTTGCCTTTTCTTTCTGAATTCAGTCTTGTAAAACAAATACGGAAGATGAAAAACAATTAACTCTCTATTGATGATTAAAATGGCCTTATAATTTCTTCCCTTCAATAACAAAAGGCTTACTTGTCCAACTTCTGTGGCGGCCTTAAGAGCATGGGGAGATTGTGTCACTCTCCCTGCCTGACAGATGAGAGCTCCACTTCCCCTATCTATTTCCTGAATATACAATCTAAATCTTTGCTAAACTGTGTTTATTTCTTACATAATAGTCCAACAGTTTCACATTGCATGTGGCTTTTTCTCAGCCTCTGTGTTCTCCTCTATTATGGTTCCAGCATTCCACATCCTGGGAATCTAGAGTGAGAACCCAAGCGTGGACACAAGCCAGAAAAACAAGAATCATGAGAACGCAAGACCTAAGGGGAAGGTGAATGGGGCATAGGCCAGTTGGATGGCTCAGATGCAACTGCAGAGTTAGACATCAAAAATCTACAGAATGAAAGAAGCAGGGGTCCACAGACCAAGCCTGCAGCTAGGCAGTATAACCTTCAAGGTTTAGAACAGACACTAGGGACTAGGTATTTTATAATTTTAGTCAGTAAGCTTGTCAGATTGATACCAGGGAGGTTTGTACACCATGTGTGTGTAGGTGTGTATTTCTTTGTGTGTACAGGTATATGTAGGTATATGTAGGTAATATGGAATGTCTTTCTTAGTTACTCTCTACCTTATATTTTTGAGACAGTATCTCTCACTAAGCCTCTCTCACCAGTTTGGCCTCACAGATCCTCCTGTCTCTGACTGCCCTGCAATGGGGATGCGGCACAAGATGCCTTGCCCAGATTTTTTTCATCGATATTGTGGAATCTAAAGTCATATGCCCACACTTTCACAATAAATACTTTACAGGCCAAGCCATCTGCTCAGCCCTAAGCAAATTTCTGTTGCTAGCACTCTGCTGAAGAAAGAAGCCATACCCAGGGATGACTCCCCACGACCTTGAGTGAATTCCTTTTGCATGCTTGGGAGAAGAACTTGAAGAAGGAGAGCTTTATATTTAGTCCATAATTCAGATAGTTCAGTTCCTGGTGGCGACGTTGATCCTAAGCCTCTGCTGAGGTAATGTCAAAGCAGCCAGGAGGAGGAGAAAGTGAAAGAGACTGGCAATAGGACTGACCTTCAAATGTATGCCCACCCAGTTTCTCCAACGAGGGCCTACTTCATAAAGTTCCTATAGTCTCCCAAAATAGTGTCACCAGCTGGCAACCAAGCATCTAATATAGAAGCTTGTGGAGAATATTTAATATTCAAGCAATATTTATCTATAGACTTTATCAACAAGTCTATAGATAAAGATGGGCTGTATTTTTGATAAGGCAAACAAGAGCATGTGGTCAGGCTGGAATCTGGCTAGGGCGAGAGCTATGAAATTGACCATGAGAACTAGTTGCCATAAGCATTAACCTTCCAGGGGAACCAGGGAAGAAAAACTATAACTATTTTGAGTGCCTGGGAATACACCACACACACACACACACACACACACACACACACACAATATCTCAGTTAGTAGAGTGGTTGCCGACATGACAAAGCCCTAGCTTTGATACCCAGCGCCGCATTAAACCCAGCATGGTGGTGTACCTCTCTAATGCCAGCACTCCGGAGGTAGAAGCAAGAAGATCAAGAGTTCAAGGTCACCCTCCTCAGCTATATGAGTTTGAGAACAGCCCAGGATACATGAGACCTTGTCCTCAAAGCAGAAATGTTAGGATGTTTGAATATTTGACATATCCAATATGAAAACCATGGATATTCCCAGCATGTCATGGATGTAAAGAAATATTACTGGCAAAGCACTTTCTAGAAATATACACCATGACATCATTAGGTTAATGTTTGACACATTTGTTGAAGCAAAGTCAAAGCACTAGAAGCTCATCTTAATGAGAGCCAGAAGGGTGTGATGAGACAATCTGTCCCTTACATTAGGATGATGTCATTCAAACACAAAGACTAAAAAGTTTGAGTTATGCTTATTTTGCAGAAATTATTCTAGGATCTAAACATTTTCAGCCTTTAACAAATGTTAAGGCTGAATTTAGGCAGAATTTTATGTCTAACTGCCATTCTAACTTAGGCTCGGTCCTGAACCGACATTGACATTCAGACTTGGGCAGAGGAGATAGCTAGTGCTTAAGAGAGTGCTTTCTAAATAGTAGATAAAATGCACTCCACTTCAGGAGATGCTCACAGTGGAGTGAGGTTGAAAAGGAGATCAGCACAAGGATGGCAGCACTCAGTGAGCAGAGGCAAGGAACCACACTGTTCTCAAATACTTGGAGACCTGACGGCTTTTAGTCCACACTATCCATTTCAAATGTGTTTAAAATGCATCTGGATCTGCAGTCCAGTGCATCTCGGGTGCATCCATTTCCTACATTGCTTCTCAGACATGGAGGTGTATGTTTTTTGATTGCCATTCTTTTCTATGGTTCTAATCAGACTTCACGAAGTCTTTGACCTCTTTGTGGGATTACTTTAAACTATGTACTTTAAATTTTTTTTCTCTTGAGTTGTTTCAAAAAGGGCCATGGGGAATCAATTAAAGAGAAAGTGTCAGCTCCTTGGTAAACATTTTAGAATGAGGTGTGTGTGGGGGGAATCACTGGAAGGGACAACACTGTCATTGTACTGAAAACACAGTGTGGCTAATAACTCATTCCCTTGAACTTGGGTTCATCTATGATGTCACGGGTTTTCCTTGCCCTTGCCCAGCAGACTAGGACTTGTGGTACAAAAGGCTTCTGTGTCAGTTCCTATGTGGTTTGACACAGATGCAGAGCTATTGAGCAGAGCTGTGTCAGTGGGTACCCTGATGGAAGTACTGGGGAGGAGTGGGCAGCAGCTGGGTTTGGCATGGGCTCCAATGACCTCTCTTTGAGGGTCGTATTGGACACTGATGTCATTCACTGCACAATGGTGATCATAGGGAATTGCTTCCGCCTTTGAGGACTGTGCCAAGGGCCTGCAGCTGCATGGATGCAGTTTTGTTGGAAAGATGAAGAGGAAGAGAAATGCAGGTTCTAATGCTTGTCTCTAAGTGTAGTTTAATGCAAGACCTATGGTGCGCAAGACAGAGCTGCCTCTAAATGCTACATTCCCTGAATGAACAGGGGGCCGATGTATAGGAGCCCAGCTCGACTGTCCACACATGCCATTGAGAAGACTAAGGGATGTTCATCATCTCCATCCATTGGAACAAGAAGGACCCCTGGCATCCATACGAGAGTGTGCTTTGGTTTATCTAGATTCTGGCTAGTGCCTGCATGAGTTTCATGGAGCGTGAAAGACTTACGTCATAGTCAGCCTAAGGCAGACCTGGAACGGACTTCTAAGATGTTGTTTTTAAAGAAAATGGTTCATTCTTCTTTTAATCCAAGGAAAGTTCACACAGGACGAGGAGTTTGTCAGAATGAAATACTGCTAAATAAAGAATAATCTTTAACTTTTGAGATCTTAAATAGCTAGGATTAGGAGGGATCTTGTATAATATCTGTACCCAGATCAAAGTTTAGTTTCACTAGGCAAATAGGCATACTTGTATCCATTTATCTACATACAGACATTATATTTATTGTGCATAATTTCAAGATTTTTGCATATCTTTCTATACCTTCATGTGTCCAAATACATCATGGAAGTTTCAAGTTCTTCCCTGAAGACATGTCTGGACATTTGCAGCTGGTGCTTATGTGTCATCAAGAGTACATGGATGGATGCTGACTGTGGATTGGCACCATTGGGACCTAACATGTACCATTCAGGGGCTTCTTGCTGGCTGATCTCTTTAAAAGTTTTCTTTACTCCTCAGAGACATTCCATGAATTCCTTGCTTTTCCCTCTGAAGACACATCCAAGTTGGTCTTCTTGTCTCTTCACAACTGCCCGATCTTAGGTATTCCCAGCTCTCCCTAGAGAATCACCACCCAATAGTTGCTACGTATGGTCTGGACCTCCCTCTCCTCTGTGTCTTGTCATGGAATTTTACACTGAGTGCGAACAGTGACTTGCTGGGGAGCAAAAGTAACATTCTGGCATCAGACATTTAGCCCCTCTCCCTCATCAGACTGCTCCCACACTAACTGAATTCTCCTCCACTGAAGCTCTATGCAATGCATCACAATTAGGGAGTCAAGATGTAACTATGTAACCCAAGCTTGACTCAAATTCCCTGTAACCTCATGTTTTTGCTTCCTAAACTGTGGGATTACAGACATACACCACCAAGCCTGGTTTTTAATTAATTTTGTATACCGATTTGTGTGTGTGTGTGTGTACAGTGTGTGTGATGTGTGTGCGTGTGTATGTGTGCAGTGTGTGTATGTGCAGTGTGTGTTCAGTGTGTATGTGTACAGTGTGTGTGTGTGCAGTGTGCGTTCAGTGTGTATGTGTGCAGTGTGTGTATGTGCAGTGTGCGTTCAGTGTGTATGTGTGCAGTGTGTGTTCAGTATGTATGTGTGCAGTGTGTGTGTGTATAGTGTGTGTGTGCACAGTGTTCATGTAAAGAGCAGAAGAACATATGTGTTTGTGTGAGAACATTGTTTGCTTTCCTGTATATGGAAGCCANTTTTTAATTAATTTTGTATACCGATTTGTGTGTGTGTGTGTGTACAGTGTGTGTGATGTGTGTGCGTGTGTATGTGTGCAGTGTGTGTATGTGTGGTGTGTGTTCAGTGTGTATGTGTACAGTATGTGTGTGTGCAGTGTGCGTTCAGTGTGTATGTGTGCAGTGTGTGTATGTGCAGTGTGTGTTCAGTGTGTATGTGTGCAGTGTGTGTGTGTGTGCAGTGTGTGTTCAGTGTGTATGTGTGCAGTGTGTGTGTGCAGTGTGTGTTCAGTGTGTATGTATAGTGTGTGTGTGCACAGTGTTCATGTAAAGAGCAGAAGAACATATGTGTTTGTGTGAGAACATTGTTTGCTTTCCTGTATATGGAAGCCAGCAGTCAACCTCAAGTATCCTTCTCCAGGAACTCACCACCTTGTTTTGTAGATCTTTTTGTTTGTTTGTTTTGTTTTGGAGACAAGGTCTCTTACTGAGACCTAACTAGGCCAGGTTGTTTGGCTAGTAAGCTCCAGGTGCTGTCTGTCCCCATCACCCTGTCACGGTAATAAGCATTTGATATCACACTTGGCTTTTTGTGTGTGGGTTCTGAGGTTCATGCTTGAACATGTTTCAACAGTAAGAGTGCTTATTTGGCTTTGGTCACCTATTCATAAATGAATTTAGGGGTACCATTGCCCATGTAGTACATTTGGAGGTTCCATACTTCTCTCAAATGTGGAAGATCCAGACAGAGAGAGAGGGAGAGAGAGAGAGAGAGAGCTCTGAGACTAGAAGAAGAAATCTAAGCAGTATAGTTTCCTGGGGTTTTCATGGTTTTTGTCCGGGCCTTAGAAGGGCATTGGTAGGTGGTAGCCTACCTTGTCCACCATCTGTACTAAAATCAACCTTACCCAGTATGGAGGAACCCCCAAAGGGATCCAGTTCAGCCCCTTGTGTTCTATTTTTTCACCTCTGGGACAGTTCCAAGGCCTAGAGAAGCTTAGATTATACATCTCTGCTTCTCTGGACTTTCTCTAATCTTTCTAGAATGGACTAAGCCTGTTTCTGGACTGTATTCTGTGACAGAGGCTTCTGTTAGTCATCAACATTTAAGTATGATGCAGAGAGAGATCAGTGCAGGCTCACTACAGCTGGCTGCTGTGTGGCCACTCACTCACAACCTCCCTCTAGATCCTGGGAGGGAAGGCAGAGCTCTGAAGCTGATCAGCCCATCAAGGTGGATAATAGGGTGAGGCAGGGCTTAAAGTAGGGTCGAGAGGATGGAGGTCACCAAGCTCCCTCTGTGATGAGATTTCTGGGGATTCCCTCTGAGATTCCCCTAGGCAGCTCTAATGGGACTGGAAATGGAGCGCCTGTGGGCTGCCGGCCCTCCTTCCCTCGGTTCACATGAGGGTAAGTCATAGCTGAGGCCTTACAAGGTCATGAGGAATGAGTAGTAACTGAGCCAAGAGGAAGGTAGAGAGACCGAATGACTACAGTGAACATTTGGCACCATGGGGGAAAATACCCACGAAGGAGACAGGCTGATTGCTCCCAAGGTTTTTAGGATACTGTTTAAGAGTCCCTAGAGATACCAGCAGCTAAACAAACAACTATTTTTGACAAGGGCCCATGAGTCACAGCCTAGCTAGCTCCTCTGTGGATCTGAGCTCCCAGAGACACAGCCTAAATGACGAGAATACCTGGTTATTGATGTTCTCCACCATGGCCTCGCAGACTTTCCAGGGGTCTAGATGCTTTGATAGGGAAGGACACCTGATGTCTTGTGTTCATGCCTGGTGAGCTAGCTGTCAATCAAAACAAAAGCAGTGATCAAACAAACAAAAGAAAGCAACAAGAACAAAAGCAGGATGATCAGTTTTCTGCATGAGGCCACCATGTGCTTGCTGGCCCCCCCCCATTCACGTAGATAGACATCTAACTACGTATTCTTACTGTAGCTTGTGCCTCTGCCACCATGAGCCCACTGCTCACATCTCAGTGACTTGTGACATCTCTCAGTATTCTTTGATCGTGGTCCTTAAATTAGTTTCTTTTCCTGTTGCTGTCTGGATAAAGCACTCTGACGAAAGCAGCCAGAGAGGGAAGGATTGCTTCTGGCACATACGTAGCTCCCGGGTGCAGCCACTACTGCAGGCTGATCAAGTGGCAGGAGCTCGAAGCAGCTAATCACATCACGGCCATTGTCAAGAAGCAGAGTGGTGAAGGCTTCTTATGTTCAGTTCTCCTCCATTTTTACAGTCCTGGCTCCCTCCAGGCAGTGGTGTCTCCCACAATGAATGGGTCTTCCCACCTTAACCCATAATCAAGATAATTATCCATGGGCATGCCCAGAGGCCCATCTCGCAGGCAATTATAGATTCTGTCACATTAACAGTGGCCACTAACTATCACAGTCCCCAAAGACCAGTTTGGTTTTCTCTCTTGTGCTCATCACATTCCCTAACAAAATTGCCTGTCTTTTTCCTCTCTGTTCTTGAGTCCACTTATTTTTCTCTGCTTTTTTGTTGTCGGTCTCCCTCCTTTACACAGAGACAGGAAAGTTTCTGAAGGACCATGCAGCACACTGCATTTTACCAGTGGTTACTCCTAGCTAAGTAAGATCACGTGAGCTTTACGTTTTTCTTTTATTCTTTTAAAAATGAGGAACAACACCGGGGCGGTGGTGGTGCACGCCTTTAATCCCAGCACTTGGGAGGCAGTGGCATGCAGATCTCTGTGAGTTCGAGACCAGCCTGGTCTACAAAACCTAGTTCCGGGACAGGCTCCAAAGCTACAGTGAAACCCCATCTCGAAAAAATGAAAAATAAATAAATAAACAACGAGGAACAAGATGGCATGGTGGCATAACACTTTTAATCGCAGAACTCAGAAGTCAGATGAAGGAAGGGGCAGGGGCTGGAAAAATCTCTGCAATTCTGAGTTATCCAGATAACTAGGGATAAACAGTAGGACTCAAGAAAACAAAGAACAGGAGGTGAAAGGGGAGGAGAAGGAAGAAGAGGAGCTGCCACCACTGCCACAACTACCAGACATGCTGGCACATGCCTGGAACCTCAGCACTAGGGAAGTAGGAGAATCCATGAATTGGAGGCCAGTCTGAGCTGTATATTAGATTCCAGGTCATCTTGGGCTACGAAGTGAGACATTGTCTCAAATAAGGTATGCGAACAGGTACCTAAGTTAATAAACAGAATGAAAGACAAGAACAAATGGAGAACACTTTGATTACTGAAATCCCAGGATTGGGTGCTGAAGAACTTGGGGCTTGCAGGTGGGGCAGGAAGAAAACTGGACACAATATCCACCTTCGCTAGCTGGACTTCCGGGCTTCTGAAGCTTCCTTTGCCTGGGAGAGGGAGAAAAGAGCAAAGAGTGGAGGGTTTGAGGAAGAAGATGGAGTTTCCAGTTTTTGCCAAGTTGAGTCTGAGCGGTCCAAGGGTCCTGCCTGGAGAACTGATTGGCAGGTTGCCCTGAATTTAGAGAAAGCACATTCCAAAGGGGAATCTGGAAATCTGGGAGGTGAGGGTTGGTGGTTACACCCTGGATATGGATAAATCTGCTGGGGTGGGGGAGCTAAGAGTGAGGGATGAGAGTCTAGTTGGAGATTTGGCTTAAAAGTCATTCTGTTATTCTTCCATTGAAGGGATTAAGAAGGATGTGCTGGGGGAAGACCATGGAATCACCAGTGTGGGAAGGGACCTCCAGAAACCAGAGCATCCTCATGACGGAGCATCTCACAGATGTCCCTGAGTCAGTGCTGGCTGGTTGGAGTGTAGAGTCTGTGCATTGACTCGGCACACTCAGGCATATTTCCTGGGGATGGGAGTTAGGACTGAGAAGGGGAATACAAACCCTCTGCATGGAGAAAAGGCCTTGAGCTAGGAGAAGCCAGAACAGGGAAGGGGCAGAACAGGGGCTGTCCTGGCTTTATGAGGGACAATTAGTGTTTCCTTGCTTCCCTTTTCCTGAAAGAACTGGGAGTGGGAGGCATCCCTGGGAAGGATGGGAGATGGCCTGTGGGAGGCAGCCCTGGGAAGGAAGAGGAGATGGACCTACGGGACTGTGCCATTGTTCTCATTCCTGGGTGGATACGGGATTCCTGTGGCGTTTTCTGTAGGGATGTTATAGAGGATGAATTCATTAGCTGCTGCCAAAAAATGAACAGAAAGAAGCAGCCTGGCAGGAGAACTGGAAGGGCTCCCGAAACAAGCTGCACGCTGGAAAGGCTCTCGCTCAGGATGCTTGGCTTCCAGCGGTTTGGGAGCTGTAGATGCCATTGTCTTGGATGCCAGCGAGGGCCCTGGCATGAGACTTCCTGCGTTCTAATCCACCGTCCTGTGGGATGTGAGTTTTAATCCCTCCACACCTCAGCTGCGTCCGTCGTTTGTAAAGTGGGAATACTGATAGAGGCCTTGCCACAGGTGACCGTGAGGGTTGAGCTGGCTGATCATCTTGCCCTCAGCACGATAGCTCGTGGGCATTGATACCAGCTGTTAATATCGCCACCATCACTGTCTTCTCCATACTTCTAGTGATATCTTTAGACTCTGCTGTTTTTCCAGGCCCCCAGAATGAAGAAATGGTGAGAAGGTAAGGAGCACTAATTCAGCAGGGATCTCCAGGGAGCTGAGCAAACAAACGCTCAGGGTAGAAGCTCTGGGTGGAGAGGGTTTTAACGCAGACACACCCAGCATCGTTTCCTAAAGTGGACTTTGGAGGTTCCTTTGGGGTACATTCAAGAGTTAGACTGTGAGATCTTAGAGTAGGCACTGGATCTGGGGTGGAAAGATGACAGGGGAGTGAGGAAGAGGAAGACACACAGAAGGGACAGTTAGAAAGTGGTGTGGGGTTCCCATGGGTGGGAAGAACAGTATTGTCTGGATCCAGGCTATGAAGCAAGCCCCACAAAACCCAAGGAAAGGCCGGCGGATGCTAGAACAAACATACATTCTGTACCACACACTATTCTGTAAACACCCTCCGCGCGCGCGTGCGCGCGCGCACACACACACACACACACACACACACACACACACACACACACACACACCCCAGAAGCCACTGTTTCTCTGGAATCTCCTTGCATTTCATTCAGGGACCCAAATAATAGCAAACCCAATATAACGTTGACCATCTTCCCGGCTTCCTTCCAAGCACCTTTCGTCGTGTCCCTGATTTAACCTTCATGATGGATGAGGCAGGCACTGTTATCCTGAGTCTGCTGACAAGATAGCTTAGGAGCAGCAATGTATGCCATGGAATGTCCTGCACAGGGACATTACACAGGGTAAATAAGGTGCCCAGAGCCATTGCTATGGTGCCGGTATAATGCAGGTCCTTAACTTCATACACTGAGCCTCTTTAAATGTCTGATGACGGTGCTCACAAGGCCTGGCAGCCTTTGTCACGGTGTCTCTGCATAGTTATACAATCTCTTCTCCAGGCTTCGGCTATTTCTCAAGTTCTTATGGTTTCACGTCACCTCTATCCAGTCATCACCCCTCAAATTCACTTGGCCTCCTTCTTTGCTACACTCAAGGTGTTTGCCTTCTTAGCTCTTTTGCTTTCTGTTCTCTGTGCTACCTTGTTCTGTCCAGAATCTAGTCCTGGATTCCTCTCCTCTCTTCCCTTCCCCTCCGTTCCCCTCTCCTCTTTTCTCCTCATCCTCTTATCCTTTCTCTCTTTCCCGCTCTCTCTCTCTCAGCTCCTAGAGACTAAGCCTCACCATGTAGCTCAAACTGGCCTCAGTTCTGACACGAGCCCTCAATGCTGGGTTACAAGTGCACCACCATGTCCAGCTTCAAATTCATCTCTTTACAGAATATCCCCCATGTCACTCTGTTTCAGAGATTTTATAATATTTTAAAATCCCATGATAGCAGCACAAAAAATGGCTCAGTGGATAAAGGCTCTTGCCACCAAATTCGATGACCTGAGTTTGCTCCCTGGTACCTACATGGTGGGGAGAAAGAATTGACTCTTGAAAATTATACTTTGATCTCTACTCATGATATTGCACAAGAACACACAGCTTATCTGCCCACAAAAATAAATAAATGTAATAAAAAGTTTGTAAAATAATATTGTCTTGGCTGTGAAGAGACGCCATGACCATGGCAACTCACATGAAAGAAAACATGGGGCTGGGTTACAGTTCAGAGATTTACATCATTGACATCATGGAAATTAGCATGATGTCATGGTGCTGGGGAGTAGCTGAGAGTTCTACATCATGATACACAGTAAGAAGAGAGAGAGAGAGAGAGCACGCCACTGAGCCTAGCTTTAACTTCTGAAACCTCAAAGCCCACCCCCTAGTGCCATACTTTCTCCAATAAGGCCACACCTACTATTATAAGACCACATCACAAATATTTTTGAATAATACCACTCCCTGTGAGCCTATGGCAACCATTTTCATTCAAATAACTACAAATACATTTATTATTATCTTTAAATTTGTAATTTGTTACTTATTATATAATTCATTCATCACTACACCTGAGTCTGCCACTTCCTGAATGTTACTGGGCAATAGGGTAATGAGTGAATCCCACCCGTTCTAGGAAAAAGACATAAAATAAGCTATCATTACTCTGAAATGTGCTTTATAACAGGAGTATGTTCAATTGAGGACCAGCTTAAAGGAAGGAACGGCAGGTCTCTTTGGAGCAGTGAGGACAATTTTCAGAGTGAGAGTTTAGCCCACCTTTCTGGGTACTGAACAATGATGAGTGGCTTCTTAGGTGAAATATAAGGACAAAACAATACGGAAGAACATTCTAGCTCAGGAGAATGATGGTTGGGACCTGTGCGATGGCTTAGAAGGTTTGCTATTAAACCTAATAACTTGAGTTCAACCTTCAGGACTCGTATGGTGTCCTGTGGGACAATAATCTGTACCCTGTTACTTGCATTTTAAATAAACACTGATTGGCCAGTAGCCAGGCAGGAAGTATAGGTGGAGCAACCAGGCAGGAAGTAGAGACAGGGCTACAAGAATTCTGGGAAGAGGGAAGTTTCAGTCTGCAGTTGTCACCCAGACAGAGAAGAAGCCAGACACAGAGCAAGCAAGATGTGACTGCCTCACCGAAAAAGGTACCAAGCCATGTGGCTAACACAGACAAGAATTATGGGCTAATAATATAAGTTATAAGAGTTAATAAGAAGCCTGAGATACTAGGCCAATCAGTTTATAATTATAATATAAACCTCTGTGTGATTTCTTTGGGACTTAACGACTGCAGGAACCAGGCAGGACAGTCAACCACCTCAGTCAACAATGGTGCAAAGAGGTAACTTCCACAAAATGTCTTCTGACACCCACTCGTGTGACATGTCAAGTGTCATTCACATACATGTCCACACATACATATTCTCATATACAAAATCAAATCTCAGTTTGCAAGTTTTAGAAAAAAATGTGAAGGTGCATTGATCTGACACACCATGCCTGGTACAGCATGAGATCTAGTATTAAGTAAAACATTCATTCATGTCTTCTGTTCAGCTGTCACATATTTATACCATGTTCCAGCAAGTGGCAAGTGTCCTTTGCATAGCAGACTTTAAATACGAATCTTGAGACTTCTCCTGGTAGTCAATTTCTTAGCCATGGAACACATGGACTAATGAGTCCAGATGTGACCAAGTTGAGTTTTTGTCTTTTCCTAGACCAGGGAAGCCCTCGTCACAATTCTCAATGACCTCCGACCCCAGGATCATTTCAACATCATTGGGTTTTCCAACCGGATTAAAGCGTGGAAGGACCACTTGCTGCCAGTGACCCCCGATAACATCAGGAGTGGCAAGCTCTACATTTACCACCTGTCACCCACTGGAGGTAAGAGGGATCCCCTCCAGCCTTTTTACCCAGCTTTGACAGGATCAGAGGTTCGT
This sequence comes from Dicrostonyx torquatus, assembly GCA_028555095.1. Classification (NCBI taxonomy): domain Eukaryota; kingdom Metazoa; phylum Chordata; class Mammalia; order Rodentia; family Cricetidae; genus Dicrostonyx; species Dicrostonyx torquatus. The sequence continues at coordinate 4,067,061 of JAQHUG010000112.1, forward strand.
TTTCTGCAAAGAAACAAGGCTTTGAGAGTGAACGCTGATACTAACGAAGAAAGCAATGATAGCTGTATTCTCAGGTGCCTATATTTCTTCAAGTTTGTAAACTCTCAACCCCTAGACCTTCAGTCACATTCTAATTAGAAAAATTCATCCCCAATTTGGATCCTGAACAAGGAAGCTGGTCTTGGTAAATTGTTCTTAGTTGGAGAATGTTTTTAGGCTTATTTTTAATCTACTTGTATGTGCCTGTTTCTATAAATTGATGACACTTAGGTGGGAGTATCCTGGAAACCAGAAGAGGGCATCAGATCCCCTGGAGCTGGCATTACAGGTAGTTGTGAGCCACTTGATGTGAGTTCTGGGAACTGAACTTGGATCTTCTGGAAGAACAGGAAATGATCTTAATTGCTGAGTCATCTCTCCCAAGGATGGAGAATTGAAGCCAAGTGCACGACCCAGTGTTTTCGATGTACTTGAGCAGTGGCAGATGGAACTGCCCTGTAAAACAAGCTATGCTCCTGCCGGAGCTACAGCATGGTGAGAGAGCATGAGCCTCAGATGCCCTGGGCTGTGCTGTGGACATAGAGTAGAAGGAGGAGAGGGCTGGTCTCCAAGTCACTGCACACACACCTTGAGTGTGGTGTCTGCTGTGTGTGTAGAAAATTAGGACAAGGGCATGAAGATAGCTAACTTTCGAAGACTCCAGAACCAGGCACTCTGCTGCCCACTTGGCAGTATGTGATTTCTTTCTTTAAAAGAAAAATACCTTAAATTTATTATTATTGGGGGCGAAGCATGCATGTAATGTGGTGGTCACACAGCAGTCCAGAGGATGTGAGGACATGGCATGCGTGTAACATGGTGGTCACACAGCAGTCAGAGGATGTGAGGACAGGGCATGCATG
>JAQHUG010000112.1:4070784-4101171 GCA_028555095.1 Dicrostonyx torquatus
AACCTCAGGCGTCATTCCTCAGATGCTGCCTATTTTTTTTTTCAACAGAGTCTGTCTCTCTCTGATGTGCAAATCACCAAACCGGCTAGGTTGACTGGCCAGAAAGCTCCAGGCAACTGCCCATCTCTGCCTCCTCAGCACTAAGATTACAAGGGTGTGCCACACTCTGTGTACGCATGCGTGTGTGTCTACCTTCAGAGTCCCAGAAGAAAGTTTTCACACTGAGATCATTTCAGGTCACGTGCATAGCGTTACCAAATTTCTAGATAGGTCAGAGAGTCACCCCGAAAAGTGCAGCTGACTGCATCTAAGTGCTGCCCAGACCCGGAATGACCGAAGGCTAGCTACAGCTGTGACAGTACATTCAGAGGTAGAAGGTGAGTGCAAAGCCACGAGCTGTCCTGTGTTGTGTTCTCCAGGCACAGACATCAATGGGGCCCTGCAAAAGGCCATCAAACTGCTCAACAATTACGTGGCCCAGAACGACATTGAAGATCGGAGCGTGTCCCTCATCGTCTTCCTCACGGATGGGAAACCCACCTTCGGGGAGACCAATACCCTGAAGATTCTGAGCAACACCAAGGAAGCCACCGGAGGTCAGATCTGCATCTTCACCATCGGCATCGGCAATGACGTGGACTTCAAACTGTTGGAGAAACTTTCACTGGAGAACTGTGGTCTTACACGACGCGTTCATGAGGAGGAGAAGGCAGGAGCACAACTCATTGGGTCTGTTGTCTGTCTTCTCTATATAACCAGAAGTTGGGGCAGGGGCTGAGGATAGATGCAATAAGAATCCAGAGCTGAGGATAATGTTGTAACCAGAGGCTGAGGAGATCTTTGCCTGGGCCTTATCCTCACATCTGCTGGAAATGAAGACAGCTCACTGCATTGAGGAATATTGCAATGTGTTTTAGTCTCATTTAAAAAATTATTTATTTTGTGACACTAGTAATTGGACCTAGGGTCTTGTGTGTGCTAAGTAAATGATTCACACACTGGTGAGGTAACCCTTCTGTTGTTTTAGTTTGAGATGTGTGGTCTTGCTAAATTCCTCACATAGCCTTGAACTTGTGACCCTCCTGTCTCAGCCCCTACATTAGACATTACCTGGGTACATCACCCTGCCTGCCTCATAATGTGCTTTGAAACCAGTCTGATTTGAGTTTAATACGTGACTTTAGGTAGGCTTTTAAGACTGCCAGTGCCTCAGTTTCCTCTTCTGCAACATGAAGGTTATAACTGGTGATTGTTTAATGGGAAAAGTTAAAAGTTTTGGCACAGTGACTTGCACATTAATGATCATGTGGGGTTATAATTTATATGATAGTTTAATTAACTGGTGAAATGATGTTATAATTTGAAGTAAAATGATCAATTAAAACTGATAAAAACTCAAAACATTTTTTGTGTGTGTGGAAAAAAAAGTGGTAGGAAAAATCTACAACTTAGATTTCCTAAGACAGAATTGCCTTGCCTCAGATAACATGTTGTTGGTCATGCGAATGATTTTATTGTTGGTTGAATTCAGTGCTGTCTCCAGGTGCAGCACAACATAACTCAAGCTGTAGTGTGCAAGTATGGGATCTATTTCAAAGGAAAAGCCTGCTTTATCTAGATTCTGGTAGCCACAATCAAAGAAATTTATGAATCATAAGCCTGACTGACAGTCTCTGAGCTATGCAATCAACACAGGTGGTTGCTAAGGGACTGGCCACCTTTTTCTCCTAGGATTTCAAGGAAAGAGCTAAGTGAGCACATAGATCTGCTTCCTACATCATAAAAAATTATTCAAAACCAGATTCAAAGAGAGAGAACAAAATTCAGGAGGCCACAAGGAAAAGCAATTCCATCAAAACCATTAGCTACATGGCCGTTCTGCTGGAAATGCCATCCATACCTTGCATTTCCTGAGAACTTAAAATAAACCCAGATTTTTTAATATATTCATCATCTCCTATGATCCTCACAACTTTCTAGAAGATAAGTAGATAAGGGTAGAAGGTCCGATGCCGTACAGACACCTCTGGCTGCAAAGGATTACTACGTGCTTTATTTAATGCTCCTTTAAGAGTTGATGTAGGTTCGTCTCTACTCCATGTAGTCATTCTGGGGCCCGGGACTCCATCGCTCTGGAGTCATCCTTACCTGCAATGTTGTAATAACATCTATGTCCTTTCTGATTGTTAGTCCCAACAAGAATAAAAGCCACAAAAGTGAGTACAAGCTATCTTGCTGGATGCCAGTGTCTTGGAAAATGTACATATAATCCCTAGCTCTAGTTCAGGGATGAAAGTGTGACCTCACAGCCGTAACCGTCCACAACAGAATCTGGGGATTTTCCTTTGTAGGTAGATGTACATGTGCCTATTTAGAAAACTACCATTTAAAAAGGAGAAAATAGACTTAGGGAGACTGTAGCTGTGAAAGGGACAGTGTTAACTTCCCAGTCCTACCGGTGACATTGGGGGAAATGGAGCCACATGTCCTAAGACAGGAAAGTGGAGACAGACTCCACAGCCTTCACTGTCTAGGCCGTTGAAAAGGGAGTGTCAATTGCGTCATTTCAGGCCCACAGGAAATGCTAATGGAAACAAATGCTGTGTCCCTCAAAAGCTCTTAGAGTCAAGACAAGCGTTCCCAAGATCAACGTGCTGCTTCAAGTACCTTCGTAACACGCGTTCAAATTCAAGAAACAAATTATGCGTAGACCTTGGAGAAACTTAGGTGTGTAGAAAGGAAATTCAGCAAATGTTTTGAGGCATTTTGGAGTTGTACCACATGAAGTCTATTTCAAGAAACTAAAGGTTGATTTAGGCAGTGGGAGACTTAGATTAATCCCAAGGAGGCTGCTGTCCCAGGAAGCTTTGTGAAGGAGCGAAGGCTCACTAGTTAGAGGGACTCAAGTGACTGCTACGCCATCTGCTATTAGAATGCAAGGCTAAGTGTAGTGTAGGGGACGATCCCGTGCATAGTAGACCCACACTCTCTGCAAGCCTGATTTCCTCCTGGACTGACCGCCTGTAGCCCAGCCAGGTCCTGATTCTCTCTGTCTTCCTCTGCAGGTTCTATGATGAGATTCGGACCCCGCTTCTCTCCGACATCCGCATAGATTATCCCCCTGACGTAGTAGAGCATGCCACCAGAACCCTGTTTCCCAACTACTTTAACGGCTCCGAGATCATCATTGCTGGGAAGATGGTAGACAGGAAGTTTGATCAGTTCCACGTGGAGGTCACTGCAAGCAACAGTAAGAAATTTGTCATCCTGAAAAAAGACATCCCCGTGGAGTCGCAGAAGCTGGGGAATGACGTCACAGTCACTCCTGGGCCTGCCAGTGACGGTGGGGAGGACCCCAACCACATCGAGCGTCTTTGGAGCTACCTCACTGTGAAGGAGCTGCTGAACTCCTGGGTGCAGAGCAGCAGCGAGCAAGAGAAGGAGCAGCTGAGGCAGAAGGCCCAGGCTTTAGCCTTGAATTACCACTTCCTGACCCCCTTCACCTCCATGAAGCTGAAGAAGCCGGGGCTCCACACAGGCGGGCTGGAGGACAGCCGCGGCATGTCTGCAGCTACAGGACCCGAGACGGTGGTGCAGAGCCTGCGAGGAGCCGATGTGCAGCCAGGTAGCAAAGCCTCAGGAGTGGCCTGTGTGTGAGTGCAAATTCCTTGTAAGGCCAAGGAAACCTCAGCAGAAGTCTGTTTTCTGTTCTCATCTTGCAGTTCTTGTAAACAATGACCATATATGAAGTGCACACTCACCAGACGCCCTCTCAAATAGCTATACTCGTCATAAAGCGTAGCTCACAGGAGCAGTGAAAAGAATGGCAGGAGGCTGAGAAATGTTGCCCCCTGACGTCAGCGCATCAGGCTCAGACAGAAGGACAGTGAGTTCGAGCTCAGCCTGGGCTATGTAGTCAGATTCTGTCTCAACAAAATAGAAACAAATCCTATATATGCATTAAAAAAAAACAAAAAACAACCCTGTGGACACTTGCCATTTGATGCCAGTTGACAAGAGTCCTTAGTGACAGGAGAAAGTTTAAACCAAAGCCAACGTTACTACCACCAGCATGTGGAAAGCAACCTGGCTTTTCATGTATAACACTTTTTATTGTCCCTGTCAAATGTTCCTCTCTTAGAGAGGAGACAGAAGTTAACCAGGCCCTCCCAGAATCCCGCAAATGCTGGCTAATTTATTTCTCACGTTAAGCTCTGGCAAACATTCGATGGCAGAGAGAACATGAAGTTAGGATCCCTGGACCCTCCCGCCCAGCTGTGAAATCCGGAACACTTGTGGACCTCCCCGCGAGAACAGTTGCTGCCTAGAAGTGGGGATAATAATAAGTTCCATGAAGGCCCACTGCCAGGACTGACTATTCAGCCAGAGTCCTTTGGCATAGAACGAGTGTTCTAGTACCTTTAGCAGTCTCTCTCTCCCCTGGGGTGTGTAGTTCTCGAAATGAATTGAGGATTTCAGGTCCGCATGTGCAAGCTTCTTCCTGTGTCAGATGCAGCTTCTGCTGGCAAAGTTAGTGATACTTCCTTCTGGTTTACTTAGTTAAAATGTTATTTTATTTATTTATTTTATTGCATTCATTTATTGCGTGTGTGTGCTCCTGTGGGATGGTGGTTCACGAAACACAAGGAGAGGTCGGAGGACGGCATGAGGGAGTTGGGTTTTTCCCTTTATCCTGTGGGTCTCAGGGATTGAAGTCAGGTTGTCAGGCTTGGTGACAACATGAGTGCCTTTACCGGCTGAGTCATCTCGCTGGCCCTAGATTATGTGCAGAGGGTCTTTTTTTTTTTTTTTTTTTTGGTTTTTCAAGACAGCTTTTCTATAGCTTTGGAGCCTTTCCTGGAACTAGCTCTTGTAGACCAGGCTGGCCTTGAACTCACAGAGATCCACCTGCCTCTGCCTCCCAAGTGCTGGGATTGAAGACTTGTACCACCGCCCGGCTACAGAGGGTCTTTTTAATTCCTACTTTTGGTTTTGTCTCATTGTTTGATATAGGGTCTCACTATGTAGCCCAGGCTAGCCTGGAATTTGTGATCTTTGCCTTTTTAATTCTTATAGTTATTACAAACATATCTGAAGCCTGTTACGGGCTTCTCATCTCCACCCGCTGTTCTCTCCACACAACTCTTCTTTTCTGTGTCTTTTTCAGGACCAGCTCTCAAGAAACCATATAGCCCAAGAATTAAAATCACTAAAACATCAGGTAAGATGAGTAGGGAATTTTTGGAATTCCTTGAAGCCAGTAAAAATAGGAGCCCACAGAACATGTTCCCATGAGCAGTTTTATTCAGCAGCGTGAGGCACATGAACTAGAAGAATCACAAGTCATTTTATGAGCACCACAGAGATGACCCAAGAGAGGAGATGGAGAGCGGAGGCTCCTTTTGCTCACTGCCGTGTTTAAAGGACCCTGGGTTTTAGAGAGCTGAAGTATGCATCCAGTCTCTGCTTCCCAAAGATAAAAATGGTGGTACAAAATAATGGCTGTACAGGCAGAGTTTTTTTTGTTTTAAATTTTTTTGCTGGTTTTGAATCCTTGCCTTTGAAGGAAAGCAGAGACTGAGGACATAGTAAGATTTCTTTTTGGCAGCATCTTCTGAGAATATAATATAGTAAGAATCTGGATGGAAGAATGTCTGGGCTTTATTCTCCCGATGGCCCAGACGTGCATGTTCCCAAAGCCAAGAACATCGCAGTGATTAGCCGTGGGGCTAGAAGCACAAAGTGTCCCGCGGAGAGAACGCACTTTCTAAGGTGCAGATGTGCTGTAGAATGCAAGTCAACCTTTCTCTGGGACGCTGCCTGTGGTGAGGATTGCTGGACTCCTCCACACACTGGTGGAACGAGCAACAACTTCCCTTGACCTGGATCAGGGTGGAAATGATGTTTTCAGTGTGGTAGAAACTGCCAGACAAAGGTCAGGCAAGCCATGTCCTACACACCTGTGCCAAAGGCGGAAAGAAACGGCGTCTCCTTTAGATATTTTGTTTCTACCATCAAGGCAGAGACCTTATATTCTCCAACACCACCACCCCTATATGTTTGTGTGTGTGTGTGTGTGTGTGTGTGTGTGTGGCTGTCAGAGAAAGCCTCCAGCCTCGTTTCTCAGGCACCTTCCACCTTTTATATGAGACAGGATCTCCCCTGATTCAGGACGTCAAGTAGGGAGAGTAGCAGGTGTCCTGCTTACAGGGACCCATCCACCTCTCTCACCATCATTGAGATTAAAAAGCACAAGCTACCACACCTGGATTTTTGCATGCCTTCTAGGGATTGAACTCAAGCCCCTAGACTTGGGAGGCAATGGCCTTTACTAACTGAGCCATCTCCCCAGCCTCACCTTGTATTTCTTTATGTTTTATTTACATGGGGCTTGAGGCTCGTTACAGTGAGAGATATGGAAGTCTCTGTCTTTCCTGAGAGACAGCCCTGGAGGAAAGGGGGTTCAGCAGTCACAGGGAAGACATGAATTTCCTTGCTACTTGAAAAGACTCAATTCCTCCAGACACACAGTTCCAACCCCCATCCCCACATGTCCACATATTCACACCGAGCAGAGAGGTATTCCCAACCACATGGTTTTATGTATAAGTCAGGGAGAAACTGAATCTCCTGCGTAATAAGAGCAGACGATGGGTGTTGACTCTCAGGAGAATCTGCTGAGGAAGAGATAATAATGCTGTGTATTTCCAGCAGAGATGGACACTGGAAGAGACAAAGAATAAGGCTGAGGCTTACACCATCTGTGTGACTCAAAAGGGAGACTTTTGCCATCATCACTGACTGTACCGCGTGGCCTTCTAGTGATTTTTACACTCTACCTGGCACTGCTTTGGGCTCCACTGTGAGTGCCAAGTGTTACCAACAGCCCACACTATATGGTTAATGAGACTCTGTAGCGGGAGTGTCCGACCTGTTGACATTGTGGCATGATGTGTAGTCTACAGAATTTACAGATTCACAGTCTAGAATAACGAGTGGGTTACCAAAAGGGAAGAAAAGTCCATCATGAGGTTGGGGAGATGGCTTAGTGGATAAGAACACTTACCGCACAAGTCTGAGAAGCCAAGTTTGAATCCAGATGTGATCACACTATACCTGTGATTTCCAGTGCCATGGGCACAGAAACAGGAAAATTTGGGTATACACATTCAAAAACTCCATAATAATTTAAGTAAGTTTAAACTTTGTGTTGGGCTGACTCATACCTATCCTCAGGGTGAGGACTGGCTATTCCAGACTTCCTTGGTGAAGGATTATTTCCCATGGCACTCTTGGTATAGACGAGAAAGGATCTCCACTCTTTCATTCTTTTAAGGTGTATTTATTCTTATTTTATGAGTTTGCGCGTTCTGCCTGCATGTCTGTGTACTACTCACGTGCCCACAGAGACCAGGGGAGGGTGTCTCATTCCCTGGAACAGGAGTTGTAGGTGGTTGTGAACCTCCATGTGGGTGCTGGGAACTGCTCTGAATCAATCCTTTGCAAGCCAGCCACTGCTCTGAGCCACCGAGCCCTCTCTTCAGCTCTAGTGCGTCATTCCTCACAAGGCAGTTAAGGGACAAGGGAAATGATAGGCATATACCCATGGGAAGTCAGACTCAGCAGCAGTTGGAAATGTGTAAAACATCTCCCTTCTTGTTTCTTATCATCTTACCTCTCAAGGCTTAACTGTCTCAGATATGATGGAAACACTTTTGCATCCAAATTCAGGAGACCAGGAGTCAGTCTGCCCTCACCATGTACAAGCTGCATAACTTTGGGGCCATTATTACACTTCTGTATATCTTCCTTATTTAGAACTGAGAATACTATTCTTTCAGCCTTCTGATTATGATGAAAGAAATGATCCATCTGATAACATAAAAGTAGTATTTTTTCAATACACATTTTTTTCCTTTTCTTTTTCTTTTGCTCCCGGTAGTGGATGGTGATCCCCATTTTGTTGTGGATTTCCCCTTAAGCAAACTCACTGTCTGCTTTAACATTGACGGAGAGCCTGGGGACATCCTACGTTTGGTCTCTGATCACCTGGACTCTGGTAAGTACTACCTTCCCTTGTGGTACCTAAGCAAAGCCCGGGGATGGGGCATTTCATTCTCTGTGCTGAATATGAATTATTCAGCCAATTATAGAAGAATGACATCCTGGATGCTCAGCATGTACCGATTGGTAAGGGCGCTGTACAAAGTTTCTGGACACATAAGCAAATCCTTACTTTATACCCCAGTGTGGCCTTGGGCCTGCGTCTTAGCCACTGTAGTGGACATCATGTGAAAGGGAGGTTGTAATATTCTGTCTCGTGGGCTATTATATAGTAGATTCGATCGAATCATGGGTAGGAACTCTCAAGTGCTATAGTAATTTATCACATCTTACTGTAGTTATGTTTGTCCACTCAGAAGCTGTGGTGGTAGGGAGGTCATAGTCCCTGGAGACTTCTGTTGAAAGCCCAAACAGTAAATACACAGCTCATGAGTATATGTGCACAGAGATTTGGCTACCTTAGGTCTCTTGAGAGACAAAGTAAAAGAAATGAGCATAGAAAGTGCTTTCTGAGCACACTGCGGGTGACATGGCTTGGGGACAGCCATGTGGCCAGCAATACAGCACAGCACAATGAGGACTGGCTTTGGCACGCACCTTCTAGTATTGCTAGGTACTCAGTAGTAAGTGTCTTGGCAAGTCAGGCTAGAACCCACAGGTGGCATTTGTGATGTAATTACATGAAGTTTGCTTCCCCCGTCTCCTTTATCAGATGGTTTTCTCACAGGCTGTCCTCACTTCATTTCAGTTGCTGCGCTGAAACACCCTGAACAAAGTAACCTGGGGAGAACGGGCTTGTTTTATCTCATAAGCCCAGGTTATACTTCATTACTGTGAGGAATCAAAAGAGGCAGGATCTTAAAGAAGCTAGTCATATCACATCCATAGTCAAGACAAGAAAGAAATGTCCCACTGTTATACAGTTCGGGACCCTCTGCCTAGGGGATGCTGCTGCCCACAGTAGACTGGGCCTTCCTTCATCAATCAACTGAAGACAACATCCTGCAGACATGCCCCCAGGACAACCCAATGTAGACAATCTGTCCTGGAGAGTCTCTTCCCAGGTGATTCCAGGTTGTGTCCTCTTGACAAGGCTATAACATAGCTCTTTCTAGCCTCAAAGTTAAATCGCTATTAATTTTCAATAGAGAGGCAGCTGGCATTGAGTCAGTGATCTAACCATATCCCTCCCTAGAGACACGCCTTCTAAAGAGCTGAATAAGATTTGACTGTGTAACATCCTTTGTGTTTTGAATGCTTTGTCTTCAAATGATGACACTATTTGGAAGAAGCTATAGAACTCAGGAGATAGGGCTTACTTGGAGGAAGTGGGTCACTATTACTATTGTGTCCCTGGGAAGGGACACGTATTACGTGGCTCCTTGATGTTATGCTATCTGCTTCCTGGTCCCAACCCCCATTTAGATTCTCTGCCACATAGTCCCACTACCATGAAGAGCACTGCCTCACCATGCCTTTTGTACCATAAAGAACTGAAATCCCTCTGAAGCCGTGAACCAAAACAAACCACTCTTACTCCTTAGAAACCATTCTGATTTCACTTAGACGTTTGCCACAGCAGCAAAAGGAGCTCTTTTCTTGTTTTGTATTCACAATGGTGTCTAAGACATGAAGTCAGTTTTCAGGTATTAGACCTTGAGGTCCAAGATCAGGGTTTCTACTCAGGCTGGAATTTCTCACAACTTTGCTGCATCAAAGAGACTTTTGTCATTGGATAGCTAAGGAGTTTCCAAGATTTACTGAAGATTATCTCAAAGCAAAAAAAAATTAAAAAATGAGAATTACTTATGTACCAGCCTTTTATTAGTGAAAATTACTTTTCCTGAAATCAAAGCATACAACATGTATCAAACTCATTTCCGAACACCCCATGTGGAACAGCATCTGTTCACTATGCAGTGGCACCACGCTGAACGCTGGGATCCAGCTCCCAGGTCTCACAGAGGTTGGAAAGGTGCAGTTGCGCTTATGATGTAGTGAACAGAGAACAGAGAAGGAGTTGCACTCAAGGGCAGTTAATGGCTTTCACACAAGCCTCTTTCTGTGATACCCTCTCCCAATTCTCCTAGGTTTCATACTCCTCCCACATTTTATCAGACAAGAAACTTCAGATTCAAATTTTAGCTGACTTTTCCAAGAGTAAACTCATATTAGGTAGAAAAAAGTGGCCTTCTGAATAAAAAAAGGCATCTGAATTTTGAATCCTGCTCAGCGACATCAAAGGGTCTAAATTATGATTATTGACAGCTTGTAGACACAGTGTCCGTCAGGACAACACCAGCAGACACTAGAATGTCACAAGAATGAAAGTGCATGAAGATATTAATCACTTTCTATGACAGTTTGACCCAAACCTACATCTCCCTTCCTATATCCTATATTTAAGCATGGAAGGAAACTCACTCATGACTTTTCTGCATTCACTCAGTCAGCAACCACTAAGTGGCCCATAGGTATAGTCCAGACAATAGTCTTGGTGATAAATAGAAAGATAAGAAAGGTAGAAAGACATTCATTAGATACTACTAATGTCTTTCTGTATCAATGACAAAATGTGTGACATCAAAAACTTAAGGGAGAAGGATTTATTTTTGGGTCCTGGTTTCAGAGTTCATAACTTTGGCTCCATAAATTCTGGGCTCACGGTGAGGCAAAGAATCATGGTAGTAGAAGAATGAGGGAGAGGGGGCACACATCATGGCTGACAGGAAGTAGAGAGTCAGAGAAACAATAGAGTGGCACAAGATACTCCCAAGGATTTATCTCCCAAGTACCATCTTCCCTCCAAGTGACCCCTACCTCCTAATTTCCATTACCTCTTAAAATAGAACCATGATTTGAGAGATTGGCCCTTTGCATGTACCTCTGGAGAGGCAGTTCAAACCCAAATCATAACAGATGCCTTTAGCCAGGAAATGGGCATGGCTTTTCTAACCACTGTTCTCTTCTTGGCCTTTGAGGTGTGACTGTGAATGGAGAGCTTATTGGGGCCCCAGCACCTCCAAATGGTCACAAGAAACAGCGCACATACTTCCGGACCATCACCATCCTCATCAACAGGCCAGAGAGATCTTACCTTGAGATCACACCGAACAGGGTCATCCTGGATGGCGGAGACAGGCTGGTCCTCCCCTGCAACCAGAGTGTGGTGGTAGGAAGTCGAGGACTGGAGGTGTCCGTGTCTGCCAATGCCAATGTCACTGTCACCATCCAGCGTACCATTGCCTTCGTCATCCTCATTCACCTCTACAAAAAGCCAGCAGCTTTCCAGCGAAACCACCTGGGCTTCTATATTGCCAATAGCGAAGGACTTTCCAACAATTGCCATGGCCTGTTAGGTAGGTGGCTGCATATCTCAGTCTGTAATCGGAGGGCAGAACTGGGTTTCCTGGAAGGGCATTCATGTGGCCAATATAATGAGCTTGACAGGAAATTACAGTGGGAGTGTGGTCCTTCTGTGTTAAGTTATCCTGCAGCATCTTCTAGGGCTGTAGTTCCAGGATCTTTCAAGAGCACTTAACTCGAAGGATGCTCAAAAGTCCCTGGTATAAAACATGCAGCATTTGCGTCAAACCTACTCACATCCCTCTTTCAGTCTTAAATAACTTCCAAATTAGCTACCATACCCAAAGCACTGTCAGTCAAATGCAAGTAGTTGCTGGACTGCATTGTTTGTGTAATAATGACAGGAAGGAAGTCCATACATTCAGTACCAGTGTATGCTCCCCATGTATATTAAATCTGCGTTGGCAAAGATACCAGAGCTTCACATGCAGAAAGCCCGACTTCATACATGATGGGAAAATTAGATTACCTTTTTGGTATGTGTTCATGTATGTGTGGGCTACGTGTGCATATGGGGGTCAGAGGATAAATCTGGGTATCGTTCCTCAGATGCCTTCCACTTTTTGTTTGAGGCAGGGCCTCTCACCAGCCTAGAACTTGTGTAGCTATAGACTGGTTGGCTCATGGTATTCCAGGGATTCTCTTGTCTCCACCCACACCCAGCCATCTCTGGAATTTACAAACATATGCCACCATGCCCGCCTTTATGATGCACTCCAGCGACCAAACTAAGGTCCTCATGCTTGTGAAGTCAGAACGTTGCTGACTGAGCCATCTCCCCAGACCTGAAAATTGTATTTCTTGTTTCATGTGGGTCTTATACACCAGTTCTCACTGGACTTCCGAGAACTCAAAGAGATGGGGAGCAGTCATCCAAAGAGCTGGTTTCTGGCCATTCTGCAAGAAGAAGCAGATCCAGGGCAGTCCAGCCCTGAGCACGAGAGGCGGATGCCTTTCCCGGGAGTCATCTGTGTTGTTGTGAGCAGCGGGCAGGCCATGCTGGCTGGCCTTCTTCAACGTGCAGTCTCACGTGGGCCCTCTGCCCAAAACTAAAGACTGAGTCATTTTCAGAGCTCGGTTTAGAAGGCAGGATTTCCTGGCACTTGAGCTTGGTGTGTTTCATTGTGTTTGGCCGCCAAGCATAAGCACTGTCTCACAGATGCAGATTCATGGTTCCCTTGGCCGGAGCAATGCCCTCGCTTGACCTGGAAAATCCCGAGGCTGAGCACTACTCTACCCCAGTACATAGCAGGGAGGGGATGGTGCGAGGGGGATCTGTTACCAAGGAAAGGAGAGGAAAGACATGGCCCTGTGTCCACTTATCAGCCACCATGCTGTCCTCCCAAGTTAGCCGAGATTGCACTAACTCCATTTGTTGGCTCAGCATTAGCAACAGGGCAGTTTCCAGAAGGGGCAGACCATGATGAGGAGAATCTCATCTCTCTCCTCCCCACATAGTCTGGTGCACAGGCTCTGTTAACAGCCTGGGCAATAAATGAGTACGGTCGGGGTGGGGGCTAGCCTAGGACAGTGTGGTCCATGAAAAACCCTCCTGCCCCTGATACCAACACTAGGTAGCAGCTGCTGTCTGTATTCAACTTACATCCGATTTTTCCCCCTCTCTCAGGTCAGTTCCTGAACCAGGATGTCAAACTCACAGAAGCCCCTGCAGTGCCTGGCAGGAATCTCAGTCATCAGCCATTTCCTCCGGCAGGAGTACCTGAGGCTATCCTGAACGTGAAGGGGTGCCGAGTTCCAGTGGTCTGGAAACAAAGAAAGATTTATAATGGGCAAGAGCAGGTAGACTGCTGGTTTGACAGAAACAACGCCGCCAAGCTGATTGACGGGGTATATAAGGACTACTTAGCCTCTCACCCATTTGACACGGAGAATACACTGGGTTTGGGAATGTCCCGGAGAGCTGAGACTGGCAGTCTTCTTGAGGAGAGAGTCTAACAGGGAAGTGACTTTGGGTCTACTCTGGATGCAGCTTGCCTAAAGTTACCCGCGCCTGCCTTAGCTCTTGCTATGAGCCGCACTCTGTAGCCTGCCCCCTGGAGGAGTGGAGGTCCAATGAATGCTAGAGCAATGAGTCGGGACAGGAAGCTGGAGTGAAAAATGCTACATTCTACTTCCCCTTCCTACCTTCCTCACCCCACCTCTAACAAACAACAATGATGGCACCAAGAGGAGAGGAGATCTAATTAAGTAAAATTGTGTAACACCTGGATTGACCACATTTTAGTCTACCGTAAAGCAACCCTTTCTGAGGGTTGCCTTGGAATTTCTTTTCTCTGAACCAGTGTCCGGGTTTGGGCACTCTGCCCTGTATTCATGCTTAGGAATCTCTTCAGTTGCCTTCTTCAGATGGTGCTCTCAACTTCTTCTCTCAATGTCATTTACATGGAGGCCAGGCTACCAATGTTGCAAACCAGTAATCCACATATTAGGATCTCTCTGAACGACTAAGTTTTTTCTTAGCAGATTTTGTTTTTTTCTGTTGTGAAATCTTACCTTTAAAAACTAGTTTCTATTGTAAAAATTTGGTTAAAAGGGAGGCTGGAGAGATGGCTCAGTGGTTAAGAGCATTACCTGCTCTTCCAAAGGTCCTGAGTTCAATTCCCAGCAACCACATAGTGGCTCACAACACAACCATCTGTAATGAGGTCTGGTGCCCTCTTCTGCCGTACAGATATATACACAGACAGAATGTTGTACACATAATAAATAAATTTTAAAAAATAGGAAAATCAATATCCCAGATCCTAATCTCTTCCTGACTGGCTTTCCAGGTCCCTTGACCTGGCTGGTGGGTGCTTTCCAATTTTTTCTAAAAAGCTAAATGCTTTTAATAATAGAAAAACTCCCTGTGGGTGATTTTTATTGGCCTATCTTGGTACTGGGGAGCCAACTAGTTGAAAGATAAATCTTTTTCTCAGAGCACTACAGCTTTTTCTGCAAGTCCAACACCTTGTGGTTTTGCCTTTGGATATCCAGCAATTAGTAAATTTTATGAGAACAGTACTGGCAGCAGAGAGAGACCTAGCCTAGGGTGAGTGGCTCAGCCTACCTGTGGGAAGAATTGACTTTACATTCTCAGAAGGAAGTGGATACATGCCAGCAAGCATGGCTGTTGCTCCATGAACTAGCAGCAGTGTTGGATACCTGCACAAGACAGAGCCCATCAATATTCCATCCACGATGGGGGTGGGGTCATGAAGCCCCACTCCTGCCAAAAGAGCTATGGGCAGTTAGTAATTGTTTGAGAAAGGGGTGTCATGTTTCTCAGTTGTAATATCTGCTGGTATGTTGCCCTTGCTCAAGAAAATAACCACCAGTTTACAACAAGCAACCCTAATTGAATGAAGTGAATCACATCCATGTAAGAGACAGAAAAGTAGGAGGGGATTCATGGGGACAAAGGAAGCCGTAACAGAAGATCACCGGAAGTGGCAGAGTGGGATCAGAGCACATTATGGATATGGCTGAAATTGTGAAGAATACACTAAATAAAAGGAAATGTAAGAATAATTCCCAGTCTCAGATGGGCACAAACTAGGAGGTCAGTGTGAGCTTTAGTTGTAGGACTTAGATGGCTCTAAGCCCCCTACGGGAAAAGTTACAGTCAGGAGGCGTCAAAAGATGAGCAAGTGTAAAGTTTATCATGACTCTCCTCCAGCAAGCCTGCCCATGGCGTCCAAGAGCAAGGAAGATGCAGGAGCACCTGAAGCCTCCATCCTTCCACATTGTACCATTCTTTGCTGTGCTTGGGCTTCTCAGGGCTCATGTGTGAGGGGCGGGCATGGAAACGGGCGAGCAAGCAGCGATGGGAACGAACAATGGAGGAAGGCTAAGAACATGCCTGGGGGAAACAGCGTTTTTGATGTGGACCGGAATGAGAGGCTCTGTGCTGTCCCCACAGAAGCTTTCTCCCATCAGGCACCGTGCCAAGGCGACCTCTGCAGTGAAACAGGAAGGCCGCTTGGCTCTTGTAGAGAAATCTGCATCAAGAAAATTGTTCCCCTTCCTGTGGGAAGCATTTGGGCAGCACAATGGCATCCACATGTTCCTGCCTGACCCCACAGCAGCCACAAGAGCCAGCTAGTGCTCTGTGAATCTCTTTCTCTCTGGTCCACGAATCCACCAGGCCACAGCGGGTCAGCTGTGCTATTTATCTAACTCGCTGCGTTCCCAGATTCATCTGTCCATTTTCAAGCCAGGAGTGCAAAGATGAGCAACCCGTGTGGCTGCCAGATGTTTCCATCTTTTCAGGCTTAGAGAAAGAGAGGATCTCAGGAACCAATGCTGCTCCCATTGCATGTTCCAGGGACTTTCTTATTACATAAATCCCAGCTGCAGAGACAACTCTGGAGCCAGGGGTAGGCAATATGGGTAGGGGTGGGAGGGGCAGCCCAAGGGTGGGAGGACACTCCCACCAGCCCACTGGGTTGCACTCAGAGCGATGATATGGGTGTGTTGTTCTCGATGTTGGCTTCGCTGCTGACAGAAGAATATCATTAGGCAAGAGCAGTTTCTACGCCTTTTGTCTAAGAGTAAAAGCCCATGGGAAATGCCAGGGAGACGCCCATCACTCACTGCCCATCGCTCCCTCTCCTTTCTAGCAAAAAAATCAAATTAAAAGGTGACAGATTTCACTTAGAAGTTACTTTAAAAAAAAAAAAAACTTGAGATAGATATTTCACAACAGCGCTCTCTCTCTCTCTCTCTTTCTCTCTCTCTCTCCTCTCTTCAAAAAAGCATTTACTACTCAATGATTTAAATTATCTGATAAAGTTAGAAAGTCCTGTCTGGGCACCCCAAACCACACAACAGGCAAGTTTTCATTCGACTGGGTGAGCATGCTGTGGATAGAAAACTCAACTGACCGCGAAGGAGACCGTGCTTTCCAAAGGGGCCCTGAGGCAGCTGAGCCACTTCCTTCAAGCTATATAAGACATAAAACAGGGGTGGAGCTGAACCGCGGAATTCACATGCTAGATTTGATGTTTTTTCATTTGGTCAGCCATTTATTTTCCTTGAGTGTTTTGTAAAAGATAGAGTGGGGGGTTACTAACTGAGCAATTGACTGGGCTGGAGGAGAATCTTGAAGTTAAATGAGATGAATCAAGTGGGTACTGCACTAGCTGGCGCTAATGAGTCAGTGAACTGAAATGTTGGGTAAAGTCAGGTTCTGGCTTCCAGCCACCGCCCCCCACTCCTTTTTTTTTTTAAATGAAGAAAGTTATAGAAATGGATCATGTTAAAGAGTTTTCCCATTAAATTTCATATAAAATGATCTGAATACCCCTATCCACCCATCCCATGGAAGCTGAGGATGTTTGGCAGGGTGAAGCATCATGACATCCCTTGTGAGCCCAGAAGCCACCCTGATGATGCAGGAAGCTAGGATTGGGGACAACAGCTCATGGTTCTTATCAGGAGTTATAGTCAATATTTACTCAAGAGGCAGAGGCAGGTAGAACTATGAGTCTGAGACCAGACTGATCTACATAGTGAGTTATAGGACAGCCATAGAGAGGGCTATGTTGAGAACCTGTCTCAAAAAATCAATGCGTACATGAGCATGTGTGTTATAAGCTGAACTGTGTGTCCTCACAGATAGATCAGAGCAGGGTTCTCTGGATGAATGAATGCTGTGGATTGAAAGCATCTTTCCGAAATCCACATGCTTAAGTGTACATCCCTACTGCGATGGTCCCTGCAGGTGGAATATTCCAGCAGGAATCACATCCTGGAAATAAAGGCCTTGTGAAGTGGCTTATAGTGTTCATGAGCAGAGACATCCCGCAGGAGGGCCTGGTGGGAGAGAGAGAGATGGAAAAGATATAAATACAGTACTCACGTGTGAAATTCTCAAAAAATTCATTGTTAAAAATAAGCAAGGAACTCAGTTGTTCTCCCTGCAATCAGAAGAAACCAAGTTCAGTCACCAGAACTCAAAAGACGTCAGGCATGGGGGTGCACACCCTTGATCCCATACTGGGGAGGCTGAGGCGCGCAGATCCCTCAAGCTTGCTGGTCAGTCAGTCTAGTGGACTTGGTGAATTCCACGCCAGTGAGAGACCTGTTCTAAATGAGAAAGATGGCATCTGCAGAATGGAAACCAAGGTTATCTTCTGCCCTCCACCTGTGCATGCACACGAGGACACATATGCACACCAACACATATGAACACACACACAGAAGACACGAAAGGCATGAAGCTGCTTCTCTTTGTTATGTAAAAATGTAACACAAAGGTGTCCGTGGGGAAGCCAGAAACCACAAGCAGACACCAGATCGGTGTCTTGATTCGTATCTTCTCAGTCTCCAGACCTGTAAGCAACAAATGTTTTTGTTTAAATCACCCAATTTATAGTGGTCTTCATATAGCAACCCAGGCTTGCTGAAACAATAAAGCATCAAAAGTACAAGTTTTCACCTCTGTTTGAGCTATCCATAATGTAAAAGCTGCTGTTAAGATCAGAAAGACTCCTGGAAGCATAAGGCCATGATCCAGCTAAAATAAACAGCAATTACAATAACACAGCTAACCAAATACTTAGAGATGCAATGCTAAATATTTATTTTAGCCTGTTTTAAATAAGTAGGGTACAGATCGTCCACATCTCAAGGGGCTTTGTTTCTTAAGAGCTTGTAAGAAAATGATGTCTAAAAGCAAACAGTGTAGTATGTTTATTTTTTAAGGGAAAATGCAACCAGGGCTACTGAGAATAAAACTTGATAATTCTAACCTCACTGCTTGTCTGTAGAAAGTTCTGAACTACAGTCCTGAACATAAGTATTCTCGTATCAGTGATGGACCATATATGTGACAGTGGTCCTGTAAGACTATAAGAGAGCTGAAAATTCTATTGCCCAGTATTGCTACTGTATTTTTAATGTCTAGATGTATTCATATGCACAGATATTTACCATTGTGTTACAGTTGTTTAAAGATTCATATTCATAGTTGCAGCTATACACGCTTGTATTCCAGAAGCAATAAGATATGCCATGAAGCATTGGTGAATAATAAACAATGCCATCTAGGCATGGGTGTGTACATTATATGATGTTAACACAAGAGGGGTCACCTTCCGACGCATTTCTCAGAATGCATCTCATCATTAAGTGGCACGCAATGATATATGCAATACATCAGTAGAGTGGAGACATTGGAAGAACAATGGAGAGATCAGAAAATTTCCAGAAGCTATCCCTGTGAACTTTTATTTTTATTTGTGTACATGTGTGTCTCTGTGTGTTTACACAGTGTATATTTGCTGATGCCAGCAGAGGCCACAAGAGCGTATTGGATCCTGTGGAGCTGGGGTCGAGAAAGTTGTGAGCAGACCAATGTGGGTGTTGGGGGATTGATCCTGGGTCTTCTGGAAGAGCAGCAAGTTCCCTTAATGGCTGAATCTCTTCTCCAGTCCTCCCTGTGTTCATGTAAATCTGCCAAATACATGAGAGGGACCAGCTCCTCGGACATGCTGGACGTTCATCACCTTCTTATTGGGTTAGTCAATCACGTGCACTTTGCCCATCATCTTGCTTGGTGCTTCTTCCAAGCTAAAAATTTATCTCCACGGACACTGTTGTGGCTTGGATATGAAAGTCCCTGTCATGCACCAGTGTTTGAACATTTGGTCTCCAGATGATGTTGCTGTTTGGGATGGATCTAGAACCTTTAGGAGCTGGAGGTTGCCGGCATAAGCATATCCCTGGAGGCAGGTTTTGAGGCTCCAGAGCTCAGCCCCTCTTGCTGTTTCTCTGTGCTTCCTAGGTTTGATTGGGTGTGATCATCCAACTTCTGTTCTTGCCACCATGCTTTGCTTGCCTGCTGTCGTCTTCCCCACCAGCATGGAGTCAATCCCTCAGGAACTGCAAACCAAACTAAACGGCTCTCCTCCCAACTTATTCCATTCAGGGTACTTCCAGCTCTTGGTTCTGACACTGTTGCCTCCAGTTCTGAGTAGTCCAGCCCAATTTGGTTTTGATTTCATCGAAATATATTAAATTCTGAATAAAGCAACACTGGGTTAGGATGAAAATCAACCCCGAACACTAGAGTGTCATCACCCATCGGCTGCATCAAAGAGAAACCACTGGCTGATATCAAGTTGACTTCTCTGGGCTTCAGCTTCTTCAGCTATAAAATGAAGGACCTGGGTTAGATAAGCTCTGAGATCTTCTCATCCTTACCTTAGAAAAAGACATTATTGGTGTGCATGTGTATGCACGTGTGTGTGTACATGCACTGTGTGTGTGTGTGTGTGCGGCCGGGGGGCCCTGGTGGCCCCCTTTGGGTTTTTTTTTCTACTTCTGTGATAAGCAGCACAACCCAAGACAAGTTGAGGAAGAAATGCTTTATCTCACCTTGCACCTGACACTAAATATTGCAAGGAAAACAAAGCAGAAACTTAAGCAGGATTCAGGTGGCAGGAACTGAAGTTGAGGCCACAAACAAATATTCCTTACCGGTTTGCTTGCTGTAGCTTGCTCACCTTGATTTTTAATACAACCGAGGACCACCTGCCCAGTGGGTACCACCCACACTGGACTGGGCCCTCCTAAAGCATTATCAGTCAAGAAAATCCCTCCCCCAGAATTACTTATAGGCCAATCTAATGGGTTTCTCTCTTCCCAGGTGACTCTCCATTGTGTCAAGCCACCAAACAAATGAACAATAAACAAACAAATGAACAGAAGCCCAACCCAAACTCACAGTGTGCGCGGGGAGGTCAGAGGAATGCATTCTTGAGTCAATTCTCTCCTCCACTTTGTTTCAGAGGCAGGCTCTCTCTCTGTTTCTGAGGCAGGCTCTCTCTCTGTGTCTGAGGCAGACTCTCTCTCTGTTTCTGAGGCAGGCTCTCTCTCTGTTTCTGAGGCAGGCTCTCTCTCTGTTTCTGAGGCAGGCTCTCTCTCTGTTTCTGAGGCAGGCTCTCTCTCTGTTTCTGAGGCAGGCTCTCTCTCTGTTTCTGAGGCAGGCTCTCTCTCTGTTTCTGAGGCAGGATCTCTGTTTCTGGCTGCGTGCTCCAGGCTAGTCGGCTGTAGAACTTCAGGCAGATTCTCCTGTTTCCACTTTCTATCTCACAGTAGGAGTGCTGGGATTACAGATGTGGGCCACTGCATTTGGCTTTTTTACATGTGTTCTGGGGATCGAACGCATCCTAGTCATCTCCCTGGCCCTGCCCTTTGTCTTTTGCTTTAGGCTTCCTTCCCCTGACTCTTTCTCTTTTCAATACAGAGGGTTTAACTCAGGGTGCTGCGTGCACTAGGCAAGTAATTTATGGCTGGTGCCATCATCTACCTTCAAATGAAGCAAGCGGCTTCCTGAGCTGCTCAGTTGTAAGTAGTGCAGTCTTGGTCAGTGGCCCTGACACATTTGAGGTTCATTATGCCAGGCTCAGGGAAACACTAGAGAACCATGGTCCCTCCTGAGCAGAATTTTCAGCTCAGAGAACAGGACATACACAGAGAGCAAATAACAGATGACAACTTTGCTGAAGGCTGTTGTTGGAACACAGAGAAGGGACAGCTAGGAGAACAGGACCAGAGACCTGTCAGGAAACTGGCCCACAGAGTGGAGAATTAAGTCACAAGGGAGAGTGGCATATACTGACACACTAGATTAAGATAGGCTTTCCAGGATGCTAGACAATTAAGGGCATCGCCTACATGAACCAATCTCCTTACTCCATTCAGTTTGAAGTGTAGCTATTCGGTGGTTTCCGTGAAGCCGCAATAGCGGGCATTGAATGGAATCCGACCCTGTGCCTGATGAATCACAGTCCATGTCCACATCACACCGTCTCCTGCTCCTGTGATTGGGAGAACGCACAACTCCACGGAAGGTGGGCTCTGACAACAGGGCTCCTGCTAACGCATGGGAAAAAGGCAACTACCCAAAATCCAGGGCTCCTGTTTTCTCACTAGCTGTAGGATTCTAACTGTCCACAGGAACCCTGCCTTGGCTTTGCTGAGGAAACTGAGGAAGGATGTCCCTTGTTTGCACCATCCCGTCTTCCCTTGGCCCCAACCCTCCTCCTTCCCAGTGTGGCTGCCCACCTTCCTTCGGTCCCCTCCTTGTGAGGTGTTATCCTTGTTACTTTAAGGGGTTTTCTCGGTTTCTCCCTCTAGACTCTTGTTCCCTCCTAGGCCTTGATTTCAAACACAGATGGATCATCTCCCATTCACCTAGAGGTCTCAGATTTCAGATGGATCGATCTCATATTAGGGCTCGGAAGTTTCAGATTTTCCAACCAAGGATCCATGCACCTACCACGGCAGTTTTATTCTGGCCTGAGACTCTTGTTCCGGTCACTTTTGTCCTTCCTTTTCCTTCTGCATCATGGTTGTTCTGGGGGCTGCGTTTGAACCCTCCTCTTTTCCCACCTCCTAACCCATTGCTTACAGCTCAGATTCAAGCTTCTGTCTTCATGGTCATGGAACCAAATCCCTGACATCATGTCCAACTCCAGCTGTGGTATAACTAGCCCCATTAGCAGGAGTTGGGGTCTCCTCTTTCCTGTGGTTCTGGGTCTCTTGCTTTCTCCCGGTGTCTCTCACATCTTTCCTAGCCTCCTTTGATGAATTTCTTTCCTCTTACTGACTGTGCTTGCCCCGGGGCTCCTCCTCAGCCTCCTACCCACTCCCCTTAGTGATCTGTTCCACTGCCTCTGCCCAGTTGGCTCCTGAATTTGCTCTGCAGGGTGGACTTCAGATATCACTTCCCAGTAGTTGCTCTGTTCTTTTCTCGAACTCAGCGAGCTTTCCTTCTTCAAAGTGTCTGTAATTTCGTGAGACTTTGGATCTGGGAAACTGAGTCGAAAGGAAGGAAAAATCCCAGCATTATCCTTTGCTATTTTTGATATTACAATAAAGGTAACTATATATATTTATGATCAGGTGCATTTCATAGGGAGCTGAATTCTCAGCTAATTGTATTATCTTATTTTTTAATTTTTAGCATTTTTAATCTTTTAATTAGTTTTCAGGTATCAGATTTCCTTAAGGCTTCTTCATACAGCGTTGGTTTTGGCTGACTCTCCCTTCTCCTGTTCCTCTCCCTAATCATTTTATTTTCTCCAGACAACAGCTGTGTTTGTGTGAGAGAAGACCCAGTGTTCCGACAGCTTACTGGGAATTTCTGGTTATATAAGGTGAAAATCTCACTTAAAGTTTATTGACTTGGCTACGAAAGAACTTCATTGAACCATGAGTGTAAACTTCATTTTTGAAAACATTTAAATATGATTTTTAAAATAATTTTTTTCAAACTTACAAAAGCAGTGCAGAAAATACAGTATTCAAAATATCTTAGGGGAATTCAATGGTTCTCAACCTTCCCTTTAATGCAGTTCCTCAAGCTGTAGGGACTCCCGACCATAAGATTATGCCATTGCTACTTAATAACTGTGATTTTACTACTGCTATAAATTATAATTTAAATATATGTTTATACAGGATATCTGATATATGAACCCCCCCAAGGGGCTCTTGGCCCACAGGTTGAGAACCACTTGCTCATCCTATTAAGTTTCTGTGTCTGTTCCTGTCTGCCCTCGTTCCTGGGATCTGTCAGGCATGAAGCTAAGATGAGCTCAGAAAATGTTAAAAATAAATAAATAAAAGCTCAAACAATGAAGTCCAGCTGTAGGTTCATACGGAAATGACAAGAGACGCAAACCTCTCCTCAGAAAGGCAACAACAGTTTCCAGACTCAATTCAAAAGTGAGGTGTCAAGCTAGGGAGGTGGCTTGGTTGGCAGGTGTTCCGCAAGGAAGTGTGAGGACCTGGACTTGCTGCCCAGAATAGACAAGCGCTGAGTGGAGGTGAGAGTCTTTGTCTCCAAAACCACGGAGGAAAGTCATGAAAAAGGCATCCAAGGTGGACTTCTGACCTCTCTACATGCGTGCACACAGAATCAACATGTGCACACACCTATGAAGTGAAATGTGTTTGTTTTTATTTAAAAAAAATCCTTGAAGCTTAGGCATGTTCTAGAAGCTGGATGTTCTAGAATTTGTAAGCAATTACTTTTCTTTTGAATCCTTCATCTGCCTGACTGGGACACTGCAGTGATCCTCCACGAGAGCCTGTGCTGTTGAAGGAAACGCAGAAGAAACACTTGTGCACTGTTAGGGGACACTAGCATTCTGTCCTGTTCGAGCAATTTTCCGCCACAGAAAGCGCCTCAGAACAGACGTCTTAGGGGGGGTGTTTGGAGCACTCAGTGAGTGGAGGGTGTAAGCTGATCTTCCTGTGTGGTCCAGAGAAGAACTTAATTAGGGAGGGGAACCGGCAGCAGTCCGACTTACAGAGCATCAAAGAAATAGGGGCTAAGTAAGAATTTAAAATGGAGCGATCATTTATACCCCTCGGCAAAGAAGGCCTGCCAATTCATGTATCACAGTGCTTCTCAACCTTCCTAATGCTGCAACCTTTTAATACAGTCCCTCATGGTGTGGTGACCCAAACCCATAAAGTTATTTAGTTGCTACTTTGTAGCTCTAATTTTGCTACGGTTACGAATTGCAACGTAAATATTTTTGGAGATGGAAGTTTGTTAAAAGGGTTGAGACGAGACCCACAGATTGAGAACATCTGATCTAGATCTTCCTGAACTGGCTTGGAAGGGGCAATGCCCAGGGATGTTACAGATTCTTCATGAAATGACAAGGAAAAGGGAAATAAATTGCTTAAAAGAGGCAAAACTGCAGAGAATGTGAAGAACTGACTTCATTTGGGGGGGGGGCAATCACGACACACCAAGAGCTTCTCTGTGGCTTCCGTGGGTCCTGGAGCCTGAGAGCAAGCAGCCCCCAGTGCTTTTCACACCCGTCACAGGGCTCGGAGAGGGAGGGAGGTGTGGTAGCTGTGTGTTCTTGTGTCCTGAGCCAGCTCCAGACGCTTTGCTGCTCTTGGGTTTGCCATGAGTTCTGACAGGTAAATATCACGAAGAGTCATTAGGAAGGATGGCCACTGTTTTCCAAGTGTTGTTTGCTATTGAATGAAGGAGGAAGCGACTGGAAAAGGGGGAACAGTGTAGAGCCTGGGTAGAGAAGCCTCATCAAGGCAGCTAGACCTTTCTGCCAGCCCCATGGTTAAGTGGCACTCTCTCAACGTGACTCCTCAGGTCCCAGGAGACCTGGGTACTGCCGACCTGCCGGAAGCGCCTTGCTCTCAGTTCTCCACAGATGCACCATCTGAGACATGTCTTTCACTCTGAGGATTTGGGAAGTAAAGCATTGTGAGAGGGAAGGACATGGAAACACACGGAGGAGCTGGGAAGGAGGCCACAGAGAGCAAGCCAAGTGCTAGCTATGCAGAAATAGGCAGACAGGCTCATATGCATATTGAGAGGCCTTTGAAATGTCACTTGTCTCCCTGAGAGAAGCTTAAACAATGCAGCTATTGACATGATTAATGAGAGCACTGGGAGGCACCTGGCAGAGAGGGCAGCAGGCTGAGAAGTAGAAGCAGGAGGAACTTCCTTTCTTGTCAGCCAGCCGCAGCTATGCTGTGGGACATGCTGTGCCCTAGTTTTTATGGAAGAGATAAGCAAGTCCTCCGTAGTCTTGCAGTAAGAGACGAAGGCAGTGCACATGTACTTGAGATGGGGTCGGATGCACGTGAGTTACGTTCCCAGTGTCTGGAAAGGCAGGAATGAGGAAAAGCAAGGCATGGCATGGCGTAAGAGTGTCATGGGCCAAGCGTGGTGGCTCACATCTTTAACCCCAGAACTTGGGAGGCAGAGATGGGAGGATCTTTGTGAGTTTGAGGCCAAACTGGGCTATATAGCAAGTTTCAGGACGGCCAGGACTACATAGAGAGATCTTGTATATAAAAAAAACATATGTATATATGGTTTTTTTATACAAGATTATTATATATATATAGTGTGTGTGTATACACACACATGTGTACCCCATATATGTGTGTGTACATATATTTATGATATATTGTGTGTGTGACACACACGTGTACCCCATATACATTTATGCACACCCCACAACCTTTTAAATAACTGTAAAAAGCATGCCGTGATCCAAAGGTAGAATTGTTAAGGAAAACAGTTTCCTGTGTCAATCTCCCTTTGATCATCAAAGCTCCCTCAGGTAAATGCTGCCAAATGAAACTGGGAAGGACCGAATTTGAAAATCGCAAGCAGTCTCTGAAGATCTATAAGGTGCCCCTGCTTTGGCTTCTGGTACACGGCTGATGCACGATAGCTATTTCCTCCTTTCTTCCCATACCCTTGTCTGGGAATCAGTCCTGTCCAATGCCTCTGTTGAAGGTGTAACAGCAGATGGTTCCACTCGGAGAAACTGAGTCCTAGGGTCTGAGTGAAGCGATCACCAATGGGAGGGATAAGAAGTCAGTTATTTTTCACTAGGCAGCAGAGTTTGGATGATGATGTTATGTTTAGCCACCTTGGTGTACTGGGCAGTTGAATCAGTATCTGATGAAATCTGAAGTCCAGAGAGCAAGGAGTTCCTTCAGTCAGCTAAGTCCTCGCCTTGTTAGCCTGAGTGTCTGACTTTGATCCCCTAGAACACATGTTAAAAATAATAAAAAGCTTGTTGGGGTAACGTGTGTTGGGGTATGAAGTCTAGAGATTTGAGATATACACAATAGCAAGTTGGCCTCCAGGTAAAGGACTTTAAGAGGCATTTTGTTAAAGCAGCCAGTTCTTTGCTGCCATAGTTTGAGGACAACCAGACTTCACTCCCGGCCTTGCCTCCCTGTCTTGTTTTAAACCTAATCCATCCAGCGTAGGTCCTCAGACAACCTCACCGCCTCCGTCACCCCTCATTGCCCATCCCTTCCAGGGAACACCTCATCCCAGCATAAAGCCTAGGATTGTTTTGGGTTTTCATTCCCCCTACCCCACCCCAGCCCCATACCTCTTCGGTTACTTACCTCCATGGTAGTTTAGCGTTTAGGCCGCCTCAGCCTCAGTTAAAAGGCCTCCCTGTGAGGTCAGCAGAGGCAAACCTACTCTTTCTAGGTTATAGGGTCAAGGTTCAGGCCACACCTAGTGACCCACTGATGACCACACAGCCAGTGCAAAGGAGAGCTGAGTTATCAGCGTTTCACCCTGTGAGGTTAATCCTTCCCAGAGGCAAATGCCTCGGTGCCCCTCTCTGGCTGGGGTCTACTAGGATTACAGCTGAATGAGCTTGGGGAGGGGGGAGAAAAAAAAACTCAGCAGGTTAAGTAGAGCCAATTCCTATCCCCACAAGGTAGATCCCAGGCTACTGTGGCTCCTAGCTTTCTGGTAAAGAATGGAGTTTATTATGTAGGGAGGCCTGGGAGGTGTTAAGCAGAGAAAAGGAGTTGAAATTCAAGTCAAGGGGATGCTGGCAGCCCGGCGCCTGCTGTTCAGCAGCCTGATGAACTCTGATAAACCCAGAAACACTTTACTGCCTGCCCCCCTGCCCCCATACAGTCGGAAACTTTAGCACCCAGGAGACAGGAGAGGGCAATTGAGGAGTGGTGAGCAGAGACATGGTTGGTGGGGGAACATTTGCCAGAAGGCAACTTCACTCAGCCCAGCCCACCAGGCTCTAATGACCTAAGGAAGTCTGCACGGGGAAAGCACAGAGTCTGGAGTTAAGACCTACATCTGAGATGCTGCAGACCTTGCCATTTGAGGCTGTGACTGGAGCCATCCAAGATGGTTCTGCCTGCCAAACTCACCTATGCTAACTAGAGAGAAACCTCCCTGTGGGAGGCCAGTCAGTCTTGCGAATGTCCCACTTCCCCTGGCCTGGTCTGGCTGTGACAGCAGCCATCTCTGTCAGTGGAATTCAGTGACTAATCTCAGTCCTGGGAGTTCGTGCTAACGATGTGAATGTGAATGTCCCTGAATTGCATGGTAAGTGACAACTACCATGTATGCGTACATGTATGTCCTTAGCAGAGTCATTCTAATAACTAAGAGGTGGTAGACAAAGTCCACTGACCAGAGGTAAGCTAGTGTGGAGTATACATGCAGCCCTAGAAAGGAAGGGTGTTCTGAGGACTTACAACATGGGTGAACCCCCGAGGACACTGCGCTAAATCGGAAAGGAGCCAGCCAGAAAAAGACAAATCCCGCCTGACAGAGACTAAAGTTGTGTCTGCTAGGGATTGTGCAAGGGGAGGGGAGCTGTTGTTTCATAGATGCAGCTTCAGTTTTACATGATGAAGACGTTCTAGAAATCTGCCTCATGACAATGATGCAACTCTTTCTTCCGTTTCCTTTCTTTCCTTTCCCTTCCCTGCTCTTCCTTTGCCTTCCCCCTCTCCCTTCTTCCCTTCTCTGAAAGCTAGTAAAGTTCCAAGTCCATCTGATAGTGAAATGAGACCCACAGGGGTTCCGACTTTCAATGCCACTCCTAAGGTTAGGCTGCAATCCCCCCCCCCCCCGCCCGGCTTTCCGTTCTAATATTTCAGTGTCTAACTCGGCGCCGCTCTGCTCTCTTCCCACGTGTAGCTGCCAGGCAACAATGAACGTGAGAAGCTGCTTTGTTCCTGTTTGGAAGACACCGCAGCAAAGCTGCTGACCTCAGAGCACGGGCTGAAACAGGCACCTGAGAAGTGGAATCAGAGAATGGGTTCGAGCTGAGACTCTGCTTCCATTAAGAGCCAGCCTGATAGTCTTCCGTTTTCAATGACCGACAAAGCAGAGCTTGGGTTTCCGAAGGCAGAACAATACATACTCATTGTTTAGAAAAGAATAATGCCTTGAAAAATACAGATGATTGCAAAGAATTTGTTTCTTTTTGGATGTATTTTTTTTTTTTATCTCTTTTAGGTACTGTTGTGGGGAGGGAGGAGATCTGTTTCCAGACTACCCATGAGAAACAAAACACCTGGCCTGACAGTGCAAATATGTACACCCAATACGCAAGAAGTGAGATTCAGGCCTGGAGATAAAACACAGAGACTTGCCTAGCAGGTCCCTGGGTTCTGTTCCTAATGTTAAACAAACAAACAAAAGGAGGTAAGATGTCAGACACTTAACCTAAATTATGAAACAAAGATTTGGGTCATAATAGACCAATATTACTGGATTTTCTGTTTATCAAAAAAATAAGCTGGAGCCTGCCCCTCATGACGCACACAAAAGACAAAGAACCTGTGTTAGCAAGAGCATTCAAGAAACAACTTAAGGAACAGACTTCCTGTTCCTACCCAAGCAGTAGCCAACCCCGGGGAAGTCATTTAACAGTTTGCAAGTGTCCTCATGAGTAACATGAACACGTTGATGACTGTGCTCTCGTTGTGGATAAAATTCAATGAGTCAATGTAAGGAGAGAGTCTAATGCAGACCAAGCATTAAAGAAAAAAAAAAAAGGATGGGCACCAATCAGAACATGTTCAGCCAGCAGAATTTCCATTCAGGCAAACTGAACGCACAACGCTGTGTCATCCGAGGTTTGTGGGTAATTAGGGCACTAGACATAGTCTACATTGATGAAAGCCTTGGCCATAGCCAAGGAATGATCAGCTCATTCCTGGATGGGCTGTTATGACTGTTGTTGTTGACTTGGCTTCTGTTATCACGAGCTTGCCTCTTGGGAAACTGATTTGGGGGAGACACAACAGTGTGAATTGTGAGGATGTGGGGAAACCTCACTGTGTCTTTATCTTTCTGCTCTGCTGAATGAAGCGTGTGACTCGCTGGACCTTACACCAGAAAGAATTGTCACGTGCCTCTGAGCAGATGGAAATGAACATTTCGCAGTCAGGCTGAGCTCATGAAAGATACTTCATCCCCACACATGGTTGCAAATGATACTGCTGTTGTCCTGAGAAACTCACATCTGGTGACAGACTGAGAAGACCCTATGTCTACTGATCAGCTGACAAGAAAGCAATGCATAGGACACATTCTACCCGAAGAATGGTAGACAGGGGAAGTATAACCCTGCCCCACCTCTTGTACCTGACCTGGGGGGGAGTCCCCCTCACCTCACCTCATCATTTTCTACTGTATAAATGGAGGTGCTCTGTGTTTGTCTTAGTTTTGTCCTTGCAACTGAAGCATCTAGGAAATCCCATTTCTCCTAGGTAAGGCTGAGAGCTCCTTCTTGCGTGATTAAGACTCAGTCTCTTTGCTGGATCTATAAATTTCATAGAGCAGTCAGGAAACAGCCTTCTAGGTGACAAGTCATGCACAGAAAGCATCCAAATGGGAACTCGGAGGTTTGGAGTCTTGTTGTGACCACCAAAAGGAGGAATTCTTCAGCTTGTCTCATACTACAGGGCCCTCCAAGTCTCTTCCAGTCTAGAAGGGAATACTAGCATAGTAACAAATGCTTTATGAGCCAACGGAACTTGAATATTCCTGCCAAGGCGGGAGCCCATGAGCCGAGAGGGAGGAAAGCCAGTCTTCAGAAACCTGAAGAAAGTGTTATGACCAGGATACTGAGAATGGGTGTCACGGTGCCTTGTCATCTACCCACAGTGGTGAGAGGGCTCAGCAGCTCCCATACACAGACTCTTCAGAGTGGGTGGAAGTTTAACTTTGGGAAGTTTTATTGTCTGAGAGAAACCATGTTTTGTCACCTCTGTCATTAAAGAGGAGACTGAAGGGACCAGGGAGATGGCTGAGTGGACGAAGCAGGTGTTGCACGAGTGTGAGGACTGGGGTTCTGATCCCAGACCATGGAAGAGCTGGGGGTCGGGACTGGAGCCATGTCTCAGTGCTTAGGAGCACTACTTGCTCTTGCAGAAGACCTAGGTTTCATTCCCAGAACTCACATGGTGGCTCACAATTGTCTGTAACTTCCGTTCCAGAGAAACCGACACCTTCTGGCCTTCTTGGGCAACAGGCAATACATGTGGTATATACACACACACATACAGAAAAACACCCATACACAAAGAATTATATATATTAGATATATAATAAAATACAAAGTTTATAAAATATTTTTATATTATATATTAAAATAC
>JAQHUG010000112.1:4131126-4153015 GCA_028555095.1 Dicrostonyx torquatus
CAGTCTCTCCGAGCTGTGCTCTGCCTGTAGTCTCTATTGCAATACCCCATACACCAGTCCACAATGTGTTCAGTCTCTCTGAGCTGTGCTGTCTGTCGCCTCTATTATGGTTGATATTACTTTTATCCCATTGTAGTTAGATAGACTGCACTCTGTTATTTTGATTTTCCTATATTTGTTGAATCTTGCTTTGTGTACTAAAAATATGGTCAGTTTTGAAGAAAGATGCATGAGTAAATGAGAAGAATGTGTATTTTTTAGTGTTTTCATGAGGGTTCTGTAGATGAGTGTTCGGTTCATTGACAATGACATCTGATGTCATTTCACTCCAATATTTCTCTATGCTTTTTGTTTGAAAGGCCTTGTCTGGCGGTGAGAATGAGCATTAAAGTCATGGACTATTACCATGTTGGGATTATTTTATGCCTTTACATTTAGTGTTTGTTTTGTGATGTAGGGTGCCCTTGGGTTTGGATTTCTTCTTCTCTCTATGTGGATTTAAGATTCCATTCATTTCTAGCAAAGCAAGCTTTCTTTATGTCAAAGCTGTGTTTTCACAGCTTCTTTTCATAGAGGAGGGGAGCTCAGTACAGCCCATTGTGACTCATTTAGATTTCACGATCTATCAAACAGATTTTAAAACTCATTTGTCTACTGTAAAAGCTAAAATGCTTCTAGTAATTTCCACTGGTAACATAGGGGGTCAGCTATCACAGGAAGCGTGTACACCCCTGATGGTGACCAAAATTAATCAACATTTTAATTCTTCTCTACATCTACAGGGGCAGCGCGGACCCAGATAGACAGCTCCCACTGGGGACTGTCAGGTTGCGTCAAGTGCATACACGCTTGCGAAGGCAAGCAGCTTAGCCTTGGGAAGATGTTATTACCCTGCCTGCTGCTGGATCGGCTTAACCACTGAGGGTGTGAATTAGTTGCTCTCTGCTGAGTTAAATGACAGAGGAAAATACATGGAGTTGGAAAAATATTTAACCTAGATAGGAACAGGTATGGTTTGAATGCTTGTGTCCCCTGGACACATGTTGAGATTCAATTGCTGTTGAAACCATATGAGAAGCTGAAGCCTTTAAGAAATTATTAAAGGGCTAGGTTGTCATTCCGTAGAATGTTTGCCTAGAATGCAATTCCTGGCTGCTTCCATCTCTTGTGCCATATAAACATACAACAATAACAACAATCAAATCTCAAGAGCCGTAAACGGATCAGGGCTTTGTATGAGCTTGCTTGGCTTGTCATCCTTCTGCTTCAGACGAGACAGTTCAAAGACCCTCACCAGCTGTAACCCTCAATTCTGGCCTTCCCAGCCTCTGGAACCATGAGCGCAACAATTTGAGCGCATTAACAATGATCCAGTATCTGCGGTCACTATAGCAACAGAAAGGACTGTCTAAGCTAGGGATGGGCAGTGAGGATGAGCCAACCTGCTGACCTGCATGCAGCCTCATTAACAATCTAATAGAGGGCCATCACTGTGGGGAGGACTCTGACAACTGGGTCATGAAAACGTATGCATTTCAGAAAAGAAGAATAGCGCTGGCTAGTGGCAGGTGGTTGGTGAGCTTTGTTGAAAGAAGAAACTGACTCATGAACGAACACAGGGATTTGATAAGGACCATTCATTAGATGTGTTGAGGATGCTCTGTAAGCCAGTGCTGAAAGACCTACTCAACAGAAGTGATTTGATTGTTCATTGCTCAGATTTCTACAAACTTTTGAATGGAGAGCCTTCTGGGTAAAAGGAAGGTTAGAGTTCACAGCACTGGGTGGGATGGTGCTCCAGGGAGATGGCTAGGCTTCCCTTATCCACCACAGAGACACCATGTGACCCAATACCCTGAGTGTGGTAGATGTTCCGGAGAACTCTGCAGAAGTGTCCGCTGCTCTTGGGAACCCAGAAAGCCCCCTGAATCCTTGGCATCTCTTCTCAAGCAGCGCCTCAATGGGACTGCCAGCCCTACTCTCCTTGGGTGAGTGACCTGGACTCAAGGCTATAAAAGGATGGCTCTGTCTATCAAGTTGTAGCTCTGTCGTTTCTGGGAGGTGTGTGAACAGATGGGCAAAGCCTGGTTTCTCAAGAGCAAGGCGCACAGCTCATGGGAGCCAGACCCTCTCACCTCCCATCTTCTTCTAAGTCATAGGGGACAGATGAGAAAGAACCACCTCAGAACAGCATCTGGTGCTTTAAGGGGCAGTGAGTACGGCAGACATGTTTTCCAGGCAGGTCCAGCGCTGTCTGCCATTGTTCTTGACAGTTCATAAAGGATGTCATTCCCTCACTTTTCCTGCTTGCCGCGTTCCTCCCTCAAAGCTAAGGAAGTGAGTCTAGCAGTAAGTGTCCCGAGGTCTTCCTGGGCTGATGGATGATAACCCGGAAACTATCTGATGAATGACTCAACCCTGCGTTTTGCAAAAAGTAAGAAATCTGCATGCTCAGATTAAATCGGACCCTTCTGCTGAAAATTTACGCTTGCGATTAAGCCCTACAGGATGGAAGCCTTTCCTTGTGATTTCTCCTGACGTTCATCTCTAGAGATAGCCTCACCTAGCTGCAAGCAGGAATGTGGTACGATAAAGCAGCAGAGTGACGTGGGATTCCCCTCTGTATGCTATGAATATGCTTTATTACTATTGGTTAATAAAGAAGCTGCTTTCGGCCAGTGGCTTAACGGAGTAAAGCCAGGTGGAAAATCCAAACAGAGCTGTAGAGAGAGAGAGTAGGCAGAGTCTAGAAGATGCCATGTAGCTGCCGAAGGAGATGAATGTGGGATGGAAACTTACCAGTAGGCCACAGCCATGTGGCAATACACAGATGAATAGAAATGGGCTAATTTAAGATGTAAGAGTTACTTAATAAGAAGCCTAAACTATTGGCCAAGCAGCGTTATAATTCATATAGTTTCTGTGTAATTATTTCGGGTCTAGGCAGCCGGGAAACTAATGAGCAGCCTCCACCCATAGCAGAGGAAGGGGTGATCATTGGTGTGAAATTGCAACTGTCTTGATTGCTCAGAGAGAAACCCTATTGAAAATCACCCCTGTTGGGCCACCGAGATAGTTCAATGGGTACGGGAACTGGACACCAAGCCTAATCATCCTTGGAACCCACAAAGTGGAAAGAGAGAACCCACTCCTGAGAGTTACGCCTCTGACTGCCACATGTTTTCATCCCCCATATTTCCACTCAATAAATAAATCATAAATACATAAATGTTTGCTAAAAGTAACCATCACCCCTTTCTATCACAGTTCTTGTGATGAACTCCATAGTTGATGAAACTGGTCCAAATTAATGACAATATTTCTAACATGATTTAGTATACAGTGTTCATCTGCCCAAATCTTGCATGACCACCATGGTTCTAATGACCTGCCCACACTCTGCCCCTGTCAAAAGGCAACAGGGATAGTGTGCACAGAGTTAAGATTGGAGCCCAGTCTTCAGGCTACCGCAACTCAATTTCTCACATTAGACCTCTGTCTAGACCACCAGGAGCATAATCAGAACTTTGGACTTGACCTACTGAGGATGCGCCAGGCACTCTTCTGTGAGAGAAAAAAAAGTCACCTTTCCACTACTTTCCCTCTGTGCACGAAGTCATGATGTTGCTTGAGTATTCTGCATAAAACATGGTGGATCATAAATTAAATTTCAAAGATGCTCAAACACCCCGGGAATGGTAACAAGCTCAAGAGAGAGTTTAGAGCAATGGTGGGATTTTTCTTTTCTTTTCTTCTTGAGGCAGGGTCTCATGCATCACAGGCTGGCCTCAAACTCGTCATGCAGCCAAGGATGACCTTGAATTTCCAGTCCTCCTCCCTTCACCTCCCAAATGTTGAACGTACAGAGCTACACCCAGCTTATGCAGTGCTAGGAATCAAGCAAGACAGACAATCACTCTGCCAACTGAGCTGTATATATATATCCTCAACTCAGTGAAATTAATTTTTATAGTATCTTGAGTCTATATTTATGTACACACTAACCCATCTATATTTTTAACCTGTCTGTTATTTTCCCTAGAATTTGACTTGATAATACAAGTAAGAATGGCCTCTTCGCCGGGCGGTGGTGGCACATGCCTTTAATCCCAGCACTCGGGAGGCAGAGGCAGGCGGATCTTTGTGAGTTCGAGACCAGCCTGGTCTACAAGAGCTAGTTCCAGTGCAGGCTCCAAAGCTACAGAGAAACCCTGTCTCAAAAAAAAAAAAAAAAAGAATGGCCTCTTCTATCTTTCAGGACAACCTCAGAAACACATGGTTAATGCTGTCACGTTGGATAAAGAAATCACTTTAGAGAGTTTGTGTAGCTTGCTCCAACCAAGGGAGATCTATGGCAAAGAGCTTTTGAGACCAACCCAAAATCTTTTACCTAAGCATTCATGGCATTTCTTCCCATATTTTCTCAAGGGCGGAGGGAGACCTTCAAAATGAAACCAAATAAATAAACACTGCAGTCTGTTAAAAAAAAAATCAGACCCACAGGAATAGTAAAAGAAAACAAAGGTCACTTTGTTTTCAGATTTGTCATAGGTGGAAAGCTAAGGTGGAAAGCTAAGGTGGAAAGCTGAGCAATCCTGGAGCTCGCCTCCACCTGACTGGGATGGATTCCAAGGCTGGGGATGGCCCCTGCAAGTTTATTAAGCACCACTGCTTCCTGACCTGACGGCAGGTCAGCGCTCACTGCTCTGACCCCGGCAGGCTGTTGCTATCCGGCCAGTGGTACAGTAATTGAGTGCGATAAGATGACAAATGACGAGGCCATAAGCTAATGATGTGTTGCCTTGTTAAGCCGAGCTTGCCACGCCTCATTAAGTTTAAAAGAGTTATCTGAGACAGGGTAATTATCAGAGACAGTAAAACTGTTGTATTAAAAAGATTTTTTTTAAAAGGCTGGTATCAATGAGAAATAATTAACTGCTTAATCGGGCATCCAGTGAGATGCTTGGTCCAGAAGCCAAGCTTCAGTGGCTGGATGCTGGGAGTTTGAGGCTTTTGGCTCATGAGACCTCTTAAATATTAGTTGTCTGAGAGAATGCCCATGTGTGTGCAGCCATGCATCCATGTGTGTGGAAGCCAATGTCTACCTTATTTTCTGAGACAGGATTCTCACTGAACCTGAACTTTGGTTGACTGGTCGGCCAGCAAGCCCCAGAGATCCTCCTACCCCTGTCTCCTCCGTGCTGGGATTACAGGCACACACTGTTGCTGCAGGTTTTTATGTCGTGCGATGCAAACGCAGTTCCCCGTGCATGGATAGCAAACCCTTTACCTACAGAGCCATCTCTCCAGCTCCTGGACCTTTAAATGGGTATACTGGGACTCACTTAGGAGACATGTGCTCAGATGGATGCAGGTAAGTGGTGGTACTTAAATGATGCATACTGAGACCAAAGGCAAGCGATCTGTACTTACTAGTGACTTCCTGAGTTAATGAAGACAAAGGCAGACTTTTTTTTTCAATGTGGAGAAGTCTTCTTATTTGTCAGGAGTAGACTCCCAAATCATAAAAACAGAATTATGGAGTTGTATTTATTACCTGAGGAAGCTACCCACTAAAATCCTTTCTATAGCCGGGAGGTGGTGGCACACGCCTTTAATCCCAGCACTCGGGAGGCAGAGGCAGGTGGATGTCTGTGAGTTCGAGACCAGCCTGGTCTACAAGAGCTAGTTCCAGCACAGGCTCCAAAGCCACAGAGAAACCCTGTCTCGAAAAATCAAAACAAAAACAAAAACAAAATAAAATAAAATCCTTTCTATAAAGCCAGAATACCGAGTCAGGGTCACACCAAGTCAGCTAATGTCTCAGCAGCAGCCGCCAGTTAGTGCAGACACAGGAGGAAACAGGAAGTGCAAGATGAAAGAGCAGTAAAGCCATGTGGCAGAATGTAGGTTAATATAAATGGGTTAACTTAAGTTGTAAGAGTTATCTGGTAATAAGCCTGAGCTATTGCCTAACCATTTATAATAACTATCAAGTCTCTGTGGGTATTTGGGAGTGGCTGCGGGACACAGAAAAGTCCACCTACACAAGAAGGCAGAAAAGAAGGAGAGAATGGCTGGAATCAAAGGCCCCCATCCCTCCAGAGGTCCACCATTTGGGGTGTAGCCCACCTCCTAACCACAACACCACAAACAGAGTACAAAGTGATTGATCAAAGTAAGAGCATCGTGGAAACATTGTCAGGCTCAGACCACAAGGGAGAGGGAAGAAAAACAAGAACAAAGATTTCACTAAAGAGCAGAAACGAGCATTTTCATTTATTTTCCTTAAAGAGAAAAAAAATGTTCCCTTAAAACAGATAATTACAAAAGAAGTGGCTGGAGGCTGCAGTGAATTCAGTATTGTGTAAACTCATTCCATGCAAAGGACTAGACAGTTAACAGCCTGTAGTTTCCATCAAGTGGGCATGAGAGGCTCTTAAAGCCCATGGCTTAGTTCTGATACACAGAACTTCTGTTTCAGAAATTCAGGGTATTTTTTTTTTAAAGCCCAGGAGATATAGCTCTGAAACTTAGCACAGTTTAACTAAGGTGGTGGGGTGGAAAAATAACCTGTTCTTAACCAGCCAAGTTCCATAAACACCCGGAAGAGTGACTCCCACTCTTTGGGGCAACAGTTTAACTCATGGTTTCCTTTAAAAATAGATCTCTTCATATTTCTGAAAGGAAACTGAGGTTTCTGCTCAGGTAAAGATATTACATATATTGACATACACGTGGAGTCATTTGTAACTCTATTTGGAGAACTCAAAACCTGTTTCATCCCATTCATGATGGAGCGCGCGCTCCCCAGGGGCAGTCAATAAACGTCAGGCTAAGAAGCGTTAATCTAGAAATATCCCAGAAGGGGGTGGTAGAGAAATCTATCCTTCACTCTACTTACAATTCACCAGAAATCCAGCACAAATAAGGTGAGCAAGATTTTATTAAAAGCACATTAAATTCAATTTCTTTGTCCCAGGACCTGTGTGCTGAATTTTCATCTTTGGGTGAATGAAAATCACTTGAATTTTCAGGTAAGAAATGATGAGCTGGCTGTCCGTCTCACAAAGGAAAGAGAGCTGACCCACGCTTAGCCATTCACCTTTAGTTTTGGAAATAAAAGCTTGGAAACCCAGAAGCACCTTTTCTAAAAGTGGACTCCCTTCTTTCTTCACTTCCCATCTGTGAAGCAGGCAAGGAAGGGCACACTGGCCCTGAGGAACGCCTGAGGGCTGAGTTGGCGAGCGCAGCAATCTCCAGAGCCAGTCCTAGGCCGTTTCCCCCATAACTACTCAGCCCGCATACTTTCTTCTCCTTTCAAACTCTATGTAGAATTTTATGATGTGATTGGAAATGTTCCCCCACGGGGCCCATGGGGTTTGGACACTCGGTCCTCAGCTTGAGACATTTACTTTGGGAGGCTGTGGAATCTTTAGAGACCTGCCTGGGTGGAAGGTGTGGACCACCAGGCCAGGAGACATGGGTCTGGTTAGCAGCTAGAGCTGGTTCAGTCTGAGTTCTCATTCTGCTTCTTATACTGTTGAGATGTGAGCACACTCCTGCCACCGCAGGGGCAAGCTGCTCCCACTTCCGAGCCTTCCTTGTCATGGTTGAGGACACACGTAAGCAGGGCCAAGATAAACCCCTCCTCGCCTGGGCTGCTTTCGTCAAGGATTCTGTTACGGCAGTGATAGAGCTAACAGAACACCAGTCCTTTGTTTGTTTTGATTTTTGTTTTAGGGTGTATTTTATTTCATTATAAATATCACAAGCTATAAAAGGCTTTAAATATGTGTTATTTTTTTTCTGTAAGAGAAGAAAACAGACCGCAGAACACCCTCAAGACCTATATATTTTACTCCAGTTTTGACATCTTAATAATGAGAACGACATGCAAGTGTGATACTTAACTATACCGCACAAGTCCTTTCTCCTTAAGATTTAAGCTACAATTCTAAGTAGAGGGGACCCGACTTTTTACATTGTTTTCTTTCCCACTTGGAGCAGTGGTAGGCGGTGGTTTAGAGCCACCAAAGTGTCTACTTATTTGTGCCTCTTTCTCGCCACACACAAAGCAAGAACCCAGAGAATGACTGAGATCACAGCAAAAATGCTTGTGTGTCTTCCTGAGAGTCAGCTCCAGTTTTAATTATTGAAGTCGTTTGTCTGGCTTTCTTGGACATCAATGTCCTTATGGTGGTGGCAGTCTGCAGAGGAAGAAGCTTCCACAAATACTGGCTTATTTAGAATGGAAAAAAAAAACCCAACTTAGAAGCCCCAGGAAAGGGGTTGTGAAAGCAATTATTCTGTGTGGAATCCT
Source organism: Dicrostonyx torquatus (assembly GCA_028555095.1). Classification (NCBI taxonomy): domain Eukaryota; kingdom Metazoa; phylum Chordata; class Mammalia; order Rodentia; family Cricetidae; genus Dicrostonyx; species Dicrostonyx torquatus. The sequence continues at coordinate 4,139,450 of JAQHUG010000112.1, forward strand.
AGTCTCTCTGCCGTGTCAGGTGGAAAGTAAACAGTGGTAGAAATCAAGCAGGAAGGGAAACGGTGGGGGTGCGAGCTTTCAGAGATGAGAAAGGGGAATGCATAGTACCCCACAATCCAGTGACCTTGGTAGAGCACGAGAAATCTAGGCTTGAGTCCAATCTTTTTTCCCGCTTGCTTGGTGCTTTCTCATGGTGGACCTTGGAAACCTGCTCCTGAGCTATGAGGGAGCTGCCGCAAGCCCTCACCTAAGGAACGTGGCCATGTTGTCCTCGTCCTCAGAGTCACAAGCTTGCAATACAGAGTGCAGAGTCAAGACCCCAGGAAGGGCAAAGAACATCATTGTGATCGAAATGAGGCTGCCTTGTCATTGGTTCAAGGACTGCTTGCAAACCCCTAGCAGCATCAGCGCCCTTTGTCTTGACTGGCTTTATAGTTAGCATTGAAAAGAAGCAGGTTGAGAGAAGAGTCACTGGCCCCACCACCTCCCCGGAGACACTAATATTGACTAAGACTAAAACAGCAAACAGTATCAGATAACCTACTAAAATAAAACAGGGAAAGTCATTATGCTTTCTCTTTATTGATCCAGTTCCTGTCTACATGAGGGGAAAAAAATAAACACAAGGCACATTGTTGACGCTGGAACTCTCTAAGGCCACAACAACATGTTATTCAAAAGCAATACATTTATCTGCACACGCAGAAACAAGTCATTACACAGAGCTGGGCCCCTGCTGAATAGCGCGGTGATGTGTTTAACACCCAGCGGACAATACTGAGTTAGACAGCAACATAGGCACGGCAAGTGTGCACTTAAGAAATTACCGAGCAGGCTTTCTGAATAGATAGAGTATACACTTTTGTTTCTTGACCTTGTCTTAAATGTTTTCAGCTACGTCTTTATAAGAGATTTTCAAATAGGCATTGAGAATACAATCCATGCTGGTCTTCTGTATAAAGTTCATTAAGTATCTGTCAGTCAATAAATGGACTCTGTTATAATAACATTCAGAGTTGATGTACTTACCGCTGGGATTTGTGCGAATGGATAAATCGCTGCTACGTAGAAGGAGAGCATCGGTCCCGGGATGTGGAGCAGATAACAGAATTCTTGCCTACATTTTACTGAGACCCGAGGCCTGGTTTTGGAGGTATGAACAGGGACGCTAATGAATGGACCTAATAGATGATCTCATATCCAGCTCAACTTTTTCATTCATGCGTTTGTCAACAAGTGTTTGTATCTGTTTTCTGTAGGCCAGATACTGTGCAAGGTCAGGGCGTGGAGGAGGGCAGAAAAATCGGGGGAGCTCTTTGGCTAATCTTGGTGTGTGTGGTAGGAATCATTGCCTCTCCACATTCCACCCTCTCCTGATGTGTAGAGATAAAGTTAAGACAATACATGAGGCGGCCCAAAGCCAGTGGCTCTAGCCTCTCTTGTAGCTGGATACAGGTAAACGACTCGTTCTCACCAATGAAACACAAACAAAAAGAACTCAAATTCTGATCTCGATTATAACCATAAAATAGTTCATGGGTCTGCTCAGGATTGGATGAAAACAAATTAAATTAAACTATCTACTTTAATTTTGTTCTGTTTAATGGAATAGTGGAATTGCGAGATTTACCCCTTGTATTTAGTATTCTGTGACCCAATTTGCAGAAGGAAAAGTGAGAAAAGGTAAAACAGGATTTTAGTTTCAATTCAATGTCATCATTATTAACTTCTTCACAATTCCCTTTAAAAACCATTTTAAGACAGTGACAACTGAACCTCGAGCACCTCACTGGTCACCTGCTGTTGTGACAAAATGCCCACCAGGAGTAAGCAACCTACCGAAGGCAGGGCTTGTTCCAGCTCACAGCTCGGGGTGCAGTCCACGTGGCTGAGAGGTTAAGGAGGAAGGAGCAGGAGGCAGCTGGTCACATTGTGCCCACAGTCAGGCAACAGGAGAGAGCAGTGCTGGCAAGCAATCTTTCTCCTCTGTATTCAGCCTAAGAGTCTGGCTTATGGAATGGTGCTGCCCACAGTTAGGGTGTATCTTCTCCGTGTCCATCACCCCAGTCTAGAAAATCCCTCCCAGACATACCCATAGGTTTGTGTCCAAATGATTTTAAGTTCCAACAAGTTGACCATCGAGATTAACAGGCATTATGAAAATGAAAATATTAAGACCTGAATCAATATATCTGTTAAGCTGTGTTGAATTTCTGTGGTTAATTCTCACTTCAATTTTTCTTAGACTTTTTTTTTCTGTTTAACCACAGAATAAAATGGCTTTCCATTACACTCTCTGCCACTTTTCTGGGCTACGAATCTCATTTAAGTTAAGTGGTGCTGTATCCAGGGCAAATGAGCTTGTACATTCCTTTGCCCACATTCTTGCGAGTTCTTGTATTGCTGGTCCCTAGGCAGAAGACTTGTCTCTGGGGATCTTGAAACTGATGACTTTCTTTGGCCATAGTGAGGTGTAGCGAGAGGAAGAGAAAAGATTTACTCAGATGGTCATGCTGGGAAGCGGGTGGGTCATGCTAAGCCTTTTCTTTGGGGGTGCTGTTAACAGCTGGGGCTTCTAAAGGAGAATGGGAAGAAACAGGGAACTAGGAACACGTGGAAAAGAAGTCCCGGTCAAACTGTCTTCTGCATAATCCTTATCACAAGTCTGCTTTTACAGAGTCTTGCTGGCTCCAGGGACTTCGTTATTGCTTGAGGGGACAATTTGGTTGAAAGGCCTGCAAGAGTGGCTGAGATACCACAACTCAGAAACTAAAGCAGACTGGAGGAGTACTCAGAGTCCAGCAGGAAAAGTACTCGATCCTCCCACAGGACTAGCAAAGGGCAATTCCAAAGGACTCCTGGCACTCTTTTTTCTATAGACCACACTTAAAACTCCTGAAACCCTCCACCATCCCTTTGGAAAACCCATATTCAAGGCTGCAGAGAGTTGCTGTCTGTCCATGCCAGCTAGAAAAGCAGGGTGCAGAAGTGAAGGAGCAGAAAATGGTGCTGGGCATGTGCAAACACAGGATCCACCCTGTGTTTAAGGGTAGGTTAAAGGTCAGCACTGGTAATGCAGGAGAGACACCAACAGCTGGAAGGAGTGCTGAGAAAGCCAAAGTTCCCAGGGAAGCTTTGTGGTGAGCCGTGAAGGGTTTCTCAGGAAGCAAAGCAAGAGCCCGTCTGAGGTTTGGCATGAAGGTGTCAGGGAAAGACAGTGCACACTGTGAAGATACAGATGTCCAGAACATATGGACAGTGCAGGTTTAAAGACAGAGGTCTGAGAGGGGAGAGGAAGAGATCTGCCTCAGGACTGCTTTGTAAACACTAAATACTACAGGCACTGGACAGATCTCCCGGCGGGTAAGTTTGAGTACAAGTCTTGCAGAGGAACAGAATTTAGTTCCCAGCACCATCGTGGAGTGGCTCACGATCTCCTGTAACTCCAGCTCCAGGGGAGCTGACACCTTTCGGCCTCCTTGTGCACCTTCACTCATACACACACACACACACACACACACACACACAAAATTAAAATAGAAAAGAAATCTGTATATGCATCTTCTATGTGGCAGCTCAGTTTTCTCTTTGCCTGGACTTCCTGGTTCCCCCTCTTCGAGGTCCTCACAGTTCCTCCATCACCACAGAGTTCGCAGACCACAGAGAAAGCACCCCTTAAACCTTTGAACCAGAGCAAGAAGCATCAGAATTCAAGGGCCTGCGAGCCCACACTTGGGCACTGCCTTTACTTCCAAGACAACATTCTATAATTTACCATGTTCTAGAGTCACCACTAGGTAGCAGAAAATGGCCCTCAGTCATATCGTTTAAGTATTTCTCAGGAATTGTGGTAGGAACGTATGCTTGGTAGGAAGTGCATGAGAGAAGACAGAATCAGAGGTCCAGCGAGGCAATAGGGAGTGCACAGGACTGAACCTTCAGGGAGGAGGTGTAGTGATGGCCATGGGCTTCTGGCCAGTAACACATGCAGAGCAGAGATGGTCACCTGACTCCATTTGGGCATTCTACTGCTCTCTTCACACTAGAATTTGAACTCTGTAGATTCCAGCGACATTTACAGCCTGGGTTGTGACTCTGCATTGGGGGCCTCATTTCTTCGACACTGCTTCTGTCTTACAAGTGACAAGTACCATAAGGTGCCCAACTCTTCCTGACAGCTGAAGGGAACTCTGGCTTCCTACTTCCCTGTCTCCTGACTCACTGTCTACCCTACAAGTAGACCTACTACAGACTGCTACAGACCTATTACAGACGAGTCTAGTGAGGCATTTTCAAGTCGTACAGTTCAATGATGTACGGGCTCATTGCTCACGCTGGGGACACCACAGTGGGTGATGGGAGAGAAACACCCTGTGCTTGGGGCTTTACAACAGTGAGCGGAAGACACATCATGGATGAGGTCAGTAAGTAACTTTTTGAAGAAAATGTGGACATAAGCCAAACTGAAGCCTAAGTCATGATTTAACATGAGAGAAGCTGATTGCGATACTGGAAATATATCCCCCCTCTGCCGGCCTGTGTATATATGTGTGCACACATGTGCAGGCATGGATGGGTACTCATGTACACATGTGTATACATGTTTCCAGGGGCTACCATTTTGGGGTTTTAGGTTTTTTTTGAGACAAGGTTGGTATCTTCACTAACTTAGAACTTATTGGTCAGTGAGCCCCAGGGACTCACTTGTCTCTGCTCCTACCACTGGGATTATAGGTGCTCTAAGCACTCATCCGGCCCAGTTTGTGTGTTTATCTTTTAACGTGCATTCTGGCCATCAAACTCAGGCCTTCATGTCTGAGTTGTCGCTTAGATCACATTTTTTTTTTAACTGAGTGAAGGGTTGAGAATTCCACTACTGTTCTTAGTAACAGAGCTACACAATGGTCAGACATGTGGCCCAGTTCCAAGGCAGGACTCAACAGAAAATTTCTACAGAGCAACCCACTCTCCTGTACCCAACCACACTCTCCATAGCCATTCCCCCTTTGAAAATTGTATTGAGACAGGGCGGCTCAGTCTGGCCTCTAAACTCCCAATCCTCCTGCTCCACTCAGCCTCCTGAGTATCTGCGGCTACCAGCAAGCGCTACCATGTCTGATTTCCAACTTATTTTTCTAAATATTTAAGTCTTTTGAAAGGCAAGCAGATCAAAAACTCGAGGAAATAGTTATCAGGTTTTCTTCCTGTATCTGCTTAGCCCCCTGTTTTTGTCCAAACCAGTCTAAGGAGCCTCTTGTTTTGACCTGGATTGTTGGTTTGTCCCAGCTTCTTGTCTGCTACCACCCAGCTTTGCTTCTTCTCTGCTGAAGAATCTACAGAAGTGAGTTCATTTCTTACCATTGCATCACTTCCTTCGGTTTGAGCTGTCAGGACAAAGTTACTCTTAACCTTGAAAATATCTGGATTCTATCAGAACAATCACTTGTTCCCTCCTCAACGTCTACAGGACGACCAAAAAAAAAAAAATCACTTCTTGATTTCTTTTCTCCTTCCAAGAGATGGCTCAGATAAACTCAGTCATCACGGATGCGGAGTACAGCATTTATTAAGCCTGTGGCATTCAGTCCTATTTTTTAAAATGCTAGCTTTTATTCACAACTTGGGAAGTAATATTATCGACCCAGAAAAATCATATGACTGAGAGCAAGAGACACAAATGCTCTGGACAACAAAGGCAATCAGATCTATTCATCTCGGTCTAACTAAGGGCCACTCATCTCCAAAAGGAAATCGCCACCCTCAATTTGGGACTGACGCGGAGACTACAAACACCCCCAATCCTTTGTTGGAAACCTCCTGGTAATGTCTACTTCTTCATTCAGATCCCAAACCAGCTGGTTAATTCAAGACGCTTGAAGAGGGGTCTTCGGCCAGATGGCCCCTCCCTTTCCAGGAGCCCTCAGGTAACCAAGTCCCTGACCACCCGCACACTGCCCATCCCTCATTACCGCTTCCCTGGGACGCAAGGAAAACGATGCCAAGGAGCGATCTCTACCTTGCAACACGTAGCTTACACTAATGCTCCCACCAAGCCCACTCTCACCCCCCCACCCCAATCCTATAAAAATTAGAACAGATAATTTCATAACCCCTGGGGACATACTAGCCAACAGCCCAAGTCTCAACCCAGTTCAGAGGAACCTTGCAGGCCGCTTTTCCGGTGTTGGTGGTAATGGAATAAAACGCCACCTGTTAGCAAGGACGGCAAAGGCAAGCTTTGTTTACATATAATGTTCTTGAGCGGCTTAGAACCAGAAGTTCATGGGTAGCCCCCAGGATGGTCCCATGTTGTCCTCTGGTTGTGGCCCTAGGGTGGGGACATAAGAGTTGCTGTTCTCCTGCTTGGGGCACAGGAAGAGAAGAGGTTTATGGAGGGCAGAGGCATGTAGATGGGAAATTTTCCTGGTCCTCCCAGTACCCAGACCTGTTCTCGGAGAATGGGAACACAGATCTGAAAGGGTCTTGGGACCGTCCTTGCTAGCTTGCTTCCAGACTCAGACAAGTAAGCAGCTCTCAAGCCTTAGAGAGCTGGATCAGAGAGATGGTGTTTAGGTTCCCTACTGGAACCCCCAAAGGACGTTGCTGGGGCAAATTCTAAAGTCTAGGCAGACCTGGGAATTCATGATAAGGGCAATCACTACATGCTGTATTACAAATCTTAAGATTTTTCTGACAATCTAAGTTAGCTACCCTGTGCTGGGAATGTGCTAAGCAAAAGCAGGCATCATTACCAAGGATACTCTTTCAAATAAAGGGAACAATGGAAATGACCCACTTACAGGGCAAACAAACACTGCATAGGAGAAGCAGTAAAAATGTTTTCGCACAGTGAAAACAAATAATCAAACAAAACAAAAATAATGAAACAAAACGAACAACCACAGTGCAGAATACAAAGCAGGAATCTGGCAACATTGTTAGCCAAAAAAAAAAAAAAAAAGGACCCAGGGAAGTCCTGCTCACACCTCCTAATAGCCCACCAACTGTGTTTTGGGGCAACTGAATTTTCTGTGGTGAGCTGTAATGATAAATGTTTAGGCTCACTGTGATCATATAGCCATTATTTATTGCATCCAAAATTTTAATATGTGAACACTAACTTTGCATTATTAAAATATTTCTGTGTACAATGTACTATTGTGATCCCCTCAAAATTGCAGTCCAGCCTAGTCAGACATGGAAGGATAGCAGATGTTTAGGGGTTTAAGCTAGCCTCTACCTTATGACACGTGCATTTGAGTCAGTGGTGTGATTGATGATGGCCAAGGAACTTCATGTAAATTCTAAAGAAAAAGTGACAGTGGCTCCCCATTTGTGATGTAGATCATTTGCATTTTAATGTCACTGAGGTACAGACACCCTGTGCGTCTCTTCTGGTGGCTGTTACATAATTATGTTGCCCAAATAAATTTGCAGGTTCACCTCAAAGAATACCATCAAACGAACCAGAAGATCCAGTTATAATTCCAGGACTGTCACTTCTGGTTGGTGGCTCTTCTCTGTTATTAGTCCTCTCTGAGCCTCAGTTTTCATTTTCTTTTTTGGATCAAAGGACACTAATAAAAGGATCAATGCGTATTATTTGAAGGTCAAATGGTGTGTGTGTGGCATGAGTTGTGAACATATATCCAGTGTTTTTATCTGCTTGCTTGTTAAGAACTGAGGATTGAACCCTCAGTTCAATGACGGCTCTCTGCATACTGGCTAAGCACTCTACCTGACCTATCCATTCACTTTTTATATTGCATTTATTTATTTATATTTATCGTGTGTGTGACTGTATGTTCATGTAGTACGTATGTGGACGTCAGCGGACAGTTTGAGGGAGTTAGTTTTAGCCTTCTCTGTTGTGGTCCAAGGGATTAAACCCAGATTATCAGGTGGGGCAGCAAGCCCCTGTGCTTCACAGAGCCACCTGGTAATGCACTATGGTGTAGTGCCCACAGAGGCCAGCGCAGGGCACAGAATCACCTAGATTGGAGTTGCAGGTGGGTGTGAGCCGCCATATTGTGCTGAACACGGAGTCCGAGTCCTTCACAAGAGCAGCAAGTGTTCTGAGCCACTAGCCATTCTTCAATTCCTTTTGTTGTTGTTGTTTGAGACAGGGTTTCTCTTTGTAACTGTCCTAGCCATCCTGGAACTCATTCTGTAGACCAGACTGACCTTGAACTCAGATCCGCCTGCTTCTGCCTTCCAAGTGCTGGGATTAAAAGTGTTAACCACCACACTGGGCCAATTCCAATTCCTTTTTTTTTTCTTCTCTTTCTTTAATTTTTTTAAAAGATGGATTCTAGAGTATGATGTTAAGGGCACTGGACACTCTTTCAGAGAACCAGGGTTCAATTCCTATCACGTACACGGAGGCTCAAAACCACCTGCAACTCCAGTTCCAGGGAATCTGAAACCTTCTTTCTGGCTTCTGAGAGCACCGGGTACCCACGTGGTAGACAGACATACACACAGGCAAAATGCCCGTACACATGAAATAAAGAATTAAAATTAAGATAGAAAAACCCACAAAGTCCAATTAGTGTTGTCTATAGGTGCACAAGCATCCAGCTGTCCACCAGAGCACGGGCAACCTGCCAATGGACCCATCCCTGACGAGTTCTCCTGCCACCGCAGCTACCAACTGCCAACAGTTCCTCAGTGAGGGTGGTAAGACCTGCACCAGCCAAACTTCCGGGATATGTGGGGAGGTTCTCACATACTGACAGTCATTCAAATTTTCATAAAGCCCTCTGAAGTGCAGATAGCATGCGGCAATGCATGGGGACAAGGTAATGGGGCTAGTGGGGAGGATGTGTTTAGAACTAACTAGAGCGTAAGGAAATAGCGGAACCTCACCAGCACCACAGGCAGAAGTGATTCCTTCTAGGAGGCTTCAAAAACAATGGGCAAGTGGATGCATAGGACCTTCCTCTTGGGACCACCAGTGCTAGTAGGAGAGAGCTGGGCTGTTCTAGTTTGTTTTCTGTCTGGTGAGACACAGCCAGGAGGATGGAAAAGGACATAATGAATGAGAAACAGTTTGACTGGTTTGCTCTTCTTAGAAACCTGAGCAGCAAACCACTAAGAACATGAGTAAGAAAACATGAATTTTAATTTTTTAAATTAAATTTTTTTAAATTTTAATTTTTTAAAGATGCATTTATTATTGTGTATACAGTGTTCTACCTGCATTTATGTCTACAGGCCAGAAGAAGGCACCAGATCTCATTATGAATGGCTGTGAGCCACCATGTGGTTGCTGGGAATTGAACTCAGGACCTCTGGAAGAGCAGCCAGTGCTCTTAACCTCTGAGCCATCTCCCCAGGCCCAAATTTTAATTTTTTTAAAACCCTAAAATAGAAGTTTTCCTTGCTCATCATGTGATGTGTAAACTGTCACTGTGCTTCACGTAGGAACGTCAAACAGTAATCCACTGACTTTCGCTCTGGGTCAGAAGGCAAACGGGAGTAGATCTCTTCTTAGCTGAAATTGGGCTTGGTCACAGGCAACAGAAAACTACAAAGTAACAATTGTTTAAGCAAGGTCAATGTTTGCCTCCCTGCCACAGCCCTCAGCAGCCGGGTAGCACAAGCCAGGAAGGTGATGCTTGCAGACTGACATCCTCAGTGCCTATGTGGAGTCTGTTTCTAAGGTCACTTTGTGTCCAAAACAGTTGCTGGGGCTCCAGACACCACAGTTTCAAGAACATAAAGAGAAAACCAAAGATGCAAAAAAAGAACTCTTTCCTATATTCTATGCTTTTCAAGAAGATGCCTTGGAGGTCTTATTCAGCGCATGCATTTATATCTTACTGACCACAGCTTAGCCATGTGGCCATGTTAAGCTGCAAGAGTAACCAGGAAATGCAATATTCAGCACTGGGATAAACAGTTTTTAGGAAGGAGGAAATGGGTTGGAAACATATGGATCTCAGTTGGGACAGTATGTGCCTAGCTTTCAGAAAATCCTTGGGTCCATCCACAGCACCACATAGGACCCAGCATGATGATGTGGCCTATTATCCCAGCTGGAAAAGTAGAGGCAGCGGTCTCAGGATTCCCAGGTCATCCTTGGCTACACAGAACATTTGAGGCTACCATAGGCTCTAAGAGGTAACACATCATAAAACAAGAGGAGCAGGGGTAGAGCAATATAGGAAGATACCCAACCTTAACTTCTGCCTTTATTCACTCAAATACACATGAATATACATGAACAAAACACATGTGCATACTTACATGCACATACACGCACATGTGTGTGCACACACATACATAAAAGGATGAATGAATATTGGGTAGCTGGTCGTCTTTTATTTTTTTCCCCTTGTCTTTCTTTTTTTAAAAATTCATGATTTATTTTTATTTTATGTGCATTGGTGCTTTGACTGCATGTGTGTCTGTGTGAGGATGCAAGATCCCCTGGAACTGGAGTTAAAAACAGGTGTGAGCTGCCATGCAGGTGCTGGGAATTGAACCCAGGTTCTCAGGAAGAGCACTGAGCCATCTCTTCAGCCCCTCTCCCTTGTCTTTCTATCATGGAGTCTGGGAAAAGCCCCACAATCTTCCCTCTGTAATCTGCAATCCAGGAAACCTGATGGGTGGCACAGTTCAGCCAAATTCTGATGACCCGAGAGCTAGGAGATCAATGACCTCTCTGAAAGAAGTCATCAGGAGATAAGATGAACCATCCCTACACAAACAAAAGACATACTTCTGAAAATGTGCTTATATGACATAGTGCTGCATACAATGCATACACACAATGAATATTTTGAAAATTTAAAAATTCCAGGCTGGAGAGATGGCTCAGAGGTTAAGAGCACTGCTTGCTCTTCCAAAGGTCCTGAGTTCAGTTACCAGCAACCACATGGTGACTCACAGCCATCTGTAATGAGATCTGGTTCCCTCTTCTGGCCCACAGGCAGGCAAACCACTATATACTTAATAAATAAATCTTTTTAAAAAATGCCAACTGTAGGCAAAATAGAGTTGCTGGCGCTTTCCCACCTACAGCTTCCCTACGTCTTTCATCATTGGATGAATTGTTCAGGTCTTTCTATACAATTTTAAGTCCTCCCTGAGAATAATTGGAAATAATTATTTGGCAGGGTCTTATTATTCCACACAATAATAGCCTATACCTAAGTAAGAAAAAAGAACACAAAAGGGAAAACGAGGGGTGCAAGACGGACAAGAAGAGCCTGTGTGGGGCTCTGAATGCGTACAGCGCAGACGTTTTTATGAGCCATCTCTCTGCACGTCAGCCTGAGCCCTCCCCAAATGGAAAAGTAGCCCGGCTCAGAGCGCCTGCTGTAGAACCCACACGTATGGAAAAGGACCGGACTTTCAGAAATCTGTGTCCTGTGAGTTTCTGGTTATCTTCTATTATTATAAGAAAGAAAACCAATAAAGCACTAAGATATGGGGAAGGATGAAGCACGATTAATAACAACTCAGAGACAGAAATTGGGGTTCAACCTGAAGATCAGAAAAGCAAAACAGCCAGTCACTGGCTCTTAGTACTACCTCAGTCCGAAACGGTGATCCTGCTTCTAGGAATCTCGGAATGAAACTGAGACTGAGAGCTGTCTCTCCAGTTTTATAACCCTCTCTCTAGGGCTGAGATTAAAGGTGTGCACCGCCCAGTTTCTATGGCAAACTAGTGTGGCTACTGGGATTAAAGGTGTGTGTTATCTCTCCCTGGTCTATAAGGCTTATCAGTGGGATTGTTTTACTCTCTGATTTTCAGGCAAGTTGTATTTACTAAAATACAATTGAAATGTCACACAGAAGGGGTTTGTTGTGTTCACAGGTCAAGGTCTTTATTGCCAAACTTTGACTTCAAAATGGCTGTCTCTGTTTGTGGAAGGCTATGAGAAGGTCCACCACCTTCAGAAACTTTCTTTTTTTCTTTTCTTTTGTTTTTTTGGTTTTTTTTTTTTGCTTTATTTTTTTTTCTTGTTTCTGTTTTTGTTTTGTTTTTTGATACAGGGTTTCTCTGTACTTTGGAGCCTGTCCTGGAACTAGCTCTTGAAGACCAGTCTGACCTCGAACTCATAGAGATCCCCGTGCCTCTGCCTCCTGAGTGCTGGGATTAAAGGTATGTGCCACCACAACCCAGCAGAAATTTTCTGTTCAAGTTCTGAGCTTTGTCAAACTCATCTACTCTTTGCAAAACTCCAGATGACTTTAGGGTTCGCCCTGAACAGACATGGAGACATCTTCCTACGTCTTGTGATGCTGTTAGGTCTTTACACATCCAAAGGACACATTCCCTAACAGAGCAATCTGGAAGAGGAAGTTGGGGAATCAAATTGTACTCTGAGTCTGCCCTTCCTGCAGCCGCCGTGTGTAAAAACAGGGAGCCTGGAGCAGATGCAGTGTGCAATTCTCTCTGCTTCACAGAAATCCTGCAGTGAACTAATGCTCATCAGCCCAAGCTTTGTTTTTGCTTGAATTTCACCCTCCTCCTTGACGATATGGCCAAGTTTGAAAAAGATGGCTTTTTCTTTCTTTATTTCTGTTTGTTTGTTTGTTTTCTGAGTTTTCTCAGAATGGGAATTCTCTTCCAAACCATTGCTCAGACGGCTGGCTGGCTGGCACAGCACATGGAAGCCTAGTTCAGAAATGGTGACGTGTGATTGCCAACACGTGTGTGCATTCTCTGATTTTTTCGTCTTGCTTCCTGAGTAGATTGATTGTAAAACAACCCTTTGAAGGTTAACCCCTTCTACTGAGTTAGAGGTGGAAAATAAGAATTTCAACATATTCTTAAAATGTTACAAGTTGCTATATATTATATGTATAGTGGAAATTTCAGAAATGTGGGGGCTTGTTCAGTTTTCTTTGTTGTCTTGAAAATCCTCCTGGGATTGGTTTAAGTTGAAGTTTCCTGTTCCTCCTCAGTTTCAAAATACTGAAATTTAGAAGGTATTTTGCAGGGTTTCACAGGTCAAGGACACACACTTCCGACAATGCCCTGCTATTAGGTTAGAGAGGTCATGGGCCACTTGCCTTTTTAACCCACTGCCCTGGAAACTCAAGATGATGTCATGGCTCCTTGGTTTCCTAAGTAGCCACCGGCTTTGCCTAGCTGAAATGCTGAGTCCCGGCCTGTAAGCATCAACATTCTTGCTTCCCAGGAAGCTAGCAGTGAAAACACATCAGTTGAGGGTAAATCATCTCAAGATACCAAAACACATAATCCTGGAAGAGTCTGCAAGGGATGCCTGTGGCTTGCATCTCTTGCAACATGGTTCAGGTTCATAATCGCTGGCTTCAGAATTGATATTTTTTCCGCTGTGCCGGGAACCCACCCTAGGGCCTTGTGCAAACTTGTGCAGGTGTTTTACTGCCCAGGCACACTGCTAGCTCCTGCAGTTACATTTCTAGCTCCTACTAGAGTAGTTTTGGAAACATCATGTCACCTCCTAAGCCTCTGTTTCCTCATTGTTAAATGGTGGTAAAAGTGGACTTTGAAGGTTTGTTGTGTTTAGCAGTAATGAGTCTGAAGTGCAAACCAGCTTTTTTAAAATAATTTTTTCTTTTTTT
>JAQHUG010000112.1:4154550-4172176 GCA_028555095.1 Dicrostonyx torquatus
GCGAGAGCAGCAAGTGCTCCTGAGCACCGAGTATTTCTCTAGCCCTGGACTTGTCTTTTCTGGAGTTTTATAACAAAATGAAACACATCGAGGTGGTTTGAATGAGAAACGTCTTCTGTAGTTGAGGTATTTAAACACTTGGTCCCCAGTCATTGGTGCTGTGTGGGGAGGTTGTGGAACCTTTAGGAGGCAGAGCCTTGCTAGAGGAATTGCTTCACTGGGTGGGTGGGGTTTGAGCCTTTATCACCTCAGCCCTCTTTTGGGTCACTCTTGATGCATTGCCTCTGTAGTTAAAGATGTGGTCTCTCAGTTTTCTGCTCTGGCTACGATGTCTGCCTCTTACTGCCGTGCCTCTCAGCCCTGAGGACTTTGATTTCTCTAGACCTGGAAGCCCAAATAAACGTTTTCTCCTGTAAATTGTTTTTGGTGTGGTAGTTTAATCACAGCAACAGAATGTAACTAATACACATACAGTCTACTTTTTCTTTACTGGCTTCTTGCTCTGCAGTCAAAGATGGCGTAAAACTCCCTCAGTAGCCCTCACTGACCTGCAACTCATGGCAGTCCTCCTGCCTCAGCCTCCGGAAGGATGAAATGACAGGAATAAGCCACTATGCCTTGCATGTTTCTGGCTTCATTCTAGCATGTTCGGGTTTCGTCCTTGCTTCCATGTCCCACTTTATGAATATACCAGAATTTAATATAAAAGTATTGTTTTAACAACTTGGGACAGCCGACTGCTGTTGTTCTGCAAGTCTCCTGATTATAGCTCCTCTTCCATCCCAGGGCAACTCTCTATGGGCAATTATCCAAAGGGGAACAAGGAACTGAGTGGAATCGGCTGCCTCTAGGTAACCCAGCTCAGTTGCTTAGCAACAAACTGAAAAACTGTATTAGTTTAGTGGGTTCTGAACAAAAAGGTAATCATCTTTTATCCCCAGATAGATAAGAGATGATGTTATTCCAAGTGAAGTGTGGGGGAAATAAAAACCATGGAAATAGAAAGGAAACACATTTGGTAAATAAAGATATCGCCTGTACTCACACCTCTGGGTCTCACTAAGTGTTCTGTGAACGCTGAAGAATCTGCATTTATTTTAAATACCATGGAAAAGCATTTAAAATAAAATGCCATGCAAGGGTATGCAAAATCTTTTAAAAGACACAAAAAGGTGATGCAAAAAAATAATTGACAATTCACGTTTGAAACAGAAAAAACATGCTACTCTTTGTTGATGTTATTTCTGCAGAAAATTAATAAGAGGTGGGGGGGATTTTGTCCTCTCTGTGGCTCTTCCAAGCAGAAGTCAAGAATCCAGCAGACCCCGTTATCCCATTTACCATACCGAGTGAGTAGCCACCTCCCCACTGTAGAGGCAATTGATTCACTTCTGTTCGCGAGAATTCTAAATCTGAAAAAAGCATAGCAGGTCTGGGGAGATGGCTCACTTGATAAAGTGCCTGTGGAGTGAGCAATGGCACTTACGTTTCGATCAGCAGCCACACACATACACGCACGCGCACACGTGAGCACACTCACTCACACACACACACACACACAAGCAAGTGTTGTGGTACATGTCTGTA
This sequence comes from Dicrostonyx torquatus, assembly GCA_028555095.1. Classification (NCBI taxonomy): domain Eukaryota; kingdom Metazoa; phylum Chordata; class Mammalia; order Rodentia; family Cricetidae; genus Dicrostonyx; species Dicrostonyx torquatus. Next base: position 4,156,138 of record JAQHUG010000112.1, read on the forward strand.
ATCTCAGTGTAGGAGAGGTGGAATCAGGGAATCCCTGGGGCTCACTGGTCAGAGTGGTGAGCTCCAGGTCAGTGAGAGACCTTATCTCAGAAAACAAGGCAGAGAGCTCTTGAGGAAGACACTCAGCGTTGATGTCTGACCACCTCAAGTACATGCATATATGTTAACCTGCACCCACAAGCACACAGACACGTGCACACACACACACACACACACACACACACACACACACACACCACACATGTAGAGCATTGTTGGCAATCTTGCTGGCAAAAGTTTCTTGGGTTTGGTTTTTAGCTTCCTCAGGACTTTTGCTACCTGGATGTTTTCTCGTCCTCTCCGTTCTTGGTAACTCTTCCCAGCATCTGACAATAAAACCCTAAACAAACAAACAAAAAAATTAGCCGAGTATGGCATTTTTAATGAGCAAAATACCCCCAGTCATTTAATGGTATGTTGAGTAATCAGAGATCGTTTTCACTTAATTTTATTGTGAAGAAGATTAAAAAAAAAGCCCTCCACCCTTGCTTTTCAGCTGTCCTCAGGGTGGGTCCTCCTTGTCACGCCTGACAACAGATTCCTCGTTCAAGTCATGCCTCCAGGGAAGAATATGAAGCTACGATGGTGTGGCTTCTGCCAGGCTGGGCATCTGATAAAGAGCAGTGTCGTAGTCTCATTCCTTGTAGGGTGATGATGATTGCCAAGAAATTTAGATTGTACTTCCCTGCTTTCTAGGATTATAAGGATTAGTTCTTCCCTCTGTGTGCCTAATTGCAGAAGAACATACCTTCCCAAGAATATACATATGTATGCATGTATGTGCTTATGTATATATTCCATCTCATTTTTAATGTTCTTTTTATTTATTTATTTATTTTGGTTTTTCGAGACAGGGTTTCTCTGTGGCTTTGGAGCCTGCGCTGGAACTATATCTTGTAGACCAGGCTGGTCTCGAACTCACAAAGATCCGCCTGCCTCTGCCTCCCGAGTACTGGGATTAAAGGCGTGCGCCACCACTGCCCGGCTTTAATGTTCTTCTTATCGTTTCTGGTTTTGAGTTGTGAAAGACATCCACATGTAATATGAATTGGATGTGCTGTGAAAACCCACTAAAGCCCACAAACAAAGACATTTGTAAGATCAAGTCTACCCCCCCCCCAATGAATGAGAATGTGACTGCTATTGAGGGCTGTGATCAAAGAGCAGAGATGAGTCAGCTTCTGAATGACCAAGTGTCCATGTTTACCGGCTCCTTGTGACATCTGTGGCTGTGCTTTCTGCTTGGGGAGATTTGTCCATCGGAAGCACAGGCCCAATAGAGAAGTGTGGTTTTGTACGTTATCACGCTCTGAGTCACAGTGGCCACAGTTAGAGCAGTGTACTGACATCCCTTCCTCTCTGAGCTCAAAACCCTTGCAACTCTCAGAGACTGGTCTTGTCTGTATATTTTAACACACACAAAAGGAGAGATAAATCTCTTCTTGCTTAATTTTTAGCTCTGTGTTCCCGAGGGATAAATAATAGTGAAAGGGAAAAAAAATAACTAAAGGCTTTGGTGATATCAGAATAATGACATGTAAAAGTAAGATTTGTGTCTGTCAGAAACTAACAGTGTCTTGCGGACTTGGGAAGGGAGAAACAGCCCTCTGGACAACAGCAGTCCCATGAAAACTGGAAACCGCTGCCTGGCAGTATGTGAGCCACTTAGAACGGCGGTGATAGGTTTCCCTGGCATGCGTGGCCAGTTCGGGTAACACGCCGAGTTCACCAGGATTTGTTAGGTGCTTCCTGTGTGTAGAACATCACAACACTACATAGAGTTCTTCAGAGATTGCTTTTTCAAAGACTCTTCAGGATTCTGCCAAGAGAGTTCTGTTAGTCGAGTGTACAGAAAACAAAGGATGCAGGTGCTGGGTGCGCTCCGGTGTCCTGAGCGGTCGAGTCAGAGCCAGGGATGGCATGGAGCAGAGACTACTAATCTTTAAAAGCACAGTCAGCACCGGAGGCTGGAGAGATGGCTTAGCAGCTAAGAGCACCGGCTGCTGTTACATTGGATTGCAGTGCGGTTCCAGCACCCATGTCTGGTGACTTACAGCTCCTATAACTCTGAACTCAGGGGCTCTGACACCCTCCTATGCCTCCAAGGACACCTGCATTCACATGGAATATGTTTATGTGGATATACACACAATCATGTAAATAAAAAGCAATATGCTCTCTCTCTCTCTCTCTCTCTCTCTCTCTCTCTCTCTCTCTCTCTCTCTCACCATAATCACTAGAAAGGTTTCTGCAACAACTTTGAGGATTTGCTGCAATGCTAGTTAGAGCAAGCCTGCAAGCCTGCAGACTCGCTGTCATGGCATGCATGGTATGGAATGAACTTTAAACACAGGATTAGTGGTCATTATAAATAGAGAAACCGGAAGTGAAAAACCGAGTATATGAATAAAAGAAACGGTCAGAAGTAAGGTCTAGTATGGGGAAATGTAAGTAATACAGAGGGGGATGCATGACTGTCAGGAAGCAGATCAGGAGGGAGTCGAGGAGAAGCTAATGGAGCTGCACCAGGGTGTCCTTGTCCCCAGGGTTTGTGTTGGGAGAGAGCCAGTAGTCACCCATGCGTGGAATTTTCACATAGCTGTACCCACTGTGGTGCTCAGATATTTCCAGTGCACTTCCTAACGCCACACCAGGTTTCTTCAAAAACCAGTTCTGCGAACAGTGACATCTTCCAGCGACATCTATGAAGTGAGACAGACAGTGGCATCTCAGCAGCATGGACGGGTTGCTAGCAGCACCTGAACTGTAGCCGAAACACTTTCAAAGTTTCTCCACCTGCCACAGGTTCTTAGAACTTATCCCAGATTTGTGAATCTCAGGAACAGAGCTGGCTCTGGATTTACTAGAGCAGTATGGGGATGGTCAAGCGTGAATGTGTTGCTCCATCTTGGCACCAATGGTATTTGAGTCGGGATGGATCCCTATGGAGGAGGCTGTCCTGTGTCCTGGGAGGTTGTTGGGTACCACCCTGGACAGCCAAGAGTCCCTTGATATTATATCTGATGATACAAAACCAGCCCTGGTTGGCAACCACAGCTGCAGTGTGTTTAGGCCCTATGATAATGTTCCCCGCATTGTGTAACTGGTGTCACTGAAGCCAAAGTGACGTTGCAGAGACAAGGCTGAGTAGAGTCATGTCAGTCAGGGGACACTAAGCTGAGTGAGTCCAAAGGCTGACCTTCCTGCTCTGGCCTTCATCACTTTTTAACCCTGAGTGGTCATGGAGAAAAAGTTCAGCTTCTCTCTTACCATACTGTTCCTTGTGTCTAATGAATTAAAATCATTTATTACACATATGTGTATATATGTATAATATGTGTACAATATGTATTTGTGTGTATATAATATGTGTGTGTGTGTGCTGTATGTATGAGTGGGGTGGAGACACCCTTGAGGAGATCAGAAGTCAATACCAAGTGTCTTCATTAAGCACTCTCTACCTTATTCCTTGAGACAGAGTAGGTCCCTGAACCTGGAGCTTACCAAGTCAGTTAGACTGGCTGCCCAGCAAGTCCCCGAGGTCCTCCTGTCTCTGTCACTCAGTGCTGGGATTGCAAGCATCTGCTACTGTTCTTGACGTTTTCGGGAGTGCTAAGCATCTGAAGTCGGGTCCTGGAGCTTGCACGGAAAGCGTTTTACCCACTGAGCATTCTCCCCAGGTCCTTAACATGAGCTCTCAGTTTCACATCCTATAAATAGGAATGGGGATGCTTTGGGCTTTAAGAAAGAAGGGAAAGCAATTGTCCCGAGGGGAAGAGAGTAGCCTCCAGCCCAGCCCAGAAGGAAGGAAAGAGATGATGGAGGGAAAGGAGACAGCAAGAAAGGCTGTGTGAACTTCCTGGTGTTTCTCCTCCTTCCTTCTACTTCTTGCCACCTCTCCCCTTTTTCTCCTTCCCTTTTCTTCCCTCCCTTCTTCTCCCGTTCCCCTTCTCTTCTCTCCTTTCCCCTTCTCATCCTTTCTGCTCCTCTTTCTTTTCATTCTGGAGTGGTCAGGTAACTAACTAGCTATGAGCACTTGAAGGGGAAAGAGTAAACCTGATGAAGTGATGGTGTTTAGCTAGTTTTTGTTTTGTTTCGCTTTTCCTTTTCCATTTTTGTATTTTACAAGAATTCAAAAATTTGACCCAACTTTTAGGGGTTGGTCAGGTACTCATATGCACACATATACTCCTATGCATGCATATATGCAGGAAATGTGTATTTTCCAGGAATTAGTCCACTTGAAGTAACTAGTTCACAATGCCAAAGTCATTATGCCTTCAGAGGTTGTTGTGGAGAGGAAGTGTCATTCACCGCACAGATTCTAGCTTCCGATGACAGGAGGAGAGGCCACCGCAGGCGTCCTATTTTGAATATGAAGTAGTAAAAGTTTAACAGGAAGCTTTGCTTTGTGCACGTAGTTTATAAAAGGAACGACCTGCTTTCCCTCCTATGAGTGGAAGACAATAGTGCTGCTATGGTCAGAGCACAGTCAGGGCGGCCAGAACCCACAAGCATTGCAGAGCTGGTGAGCTGAGGATTCGGGGCAGCATCTGATCCCGCGGGAGGAGTAGCAGCTGGTGTCATATCTGTGGGACCATGATTTTCTTTGAGCACCCGTGCTATTTAGGCACTACCAGTGTTCATACTACAAAGAGAAAGCCTGTGGTAGGAGGCCACTTATTCATTTCCCAGCCGCCCAGACTCCTGAAATAACCACACAGAAACTGTGTTAATTAAATCACTGCTTGGCCTAGTAGCTCTAACTTCTTATTGGCTATCTTTTACATCTTAATTTAACCCATTTCCATTATTTTTTATTTTACCACGAGGCTCGTGTTCTACCTGCAAGATTCCAGTGGCATGTTTATCTCCGGCAGCTCCATGGCTTCTCTTGACTCCGCCCTTCTTTCTCCCAGCATTCACTTTAGTTTTCCCCACCTAGCTCTACTCTACCCTATTCGGCCAAGCCAATTTCTTTATTAACCAATGGTATTCACAGCATACAGAGGGGAATCCCACATCAAAAGCCGCCGGAAAGGGTGTGTGGGAGGGCTTGCCACACAAATGTGAAGATCTGAGTTTAATTTTTAGAACTTATATATATTTTTTTTAAAAAAAAGAAGCCCAGCATGGTGCTAATAATCCTAGTTCTGGGGTGGTGAAAACAAGGTGAGATCTGAGACTTGATGGCTAGTCAGCCTTGCCTGATTGGAGAACCACACATGTCAGTGAGAAAACCCCTCTCATTTGAAAATAAAACAAAACAAAACCACAAAAACCAAGATAGCTAGCTCCCAAGGGGTAACACTGGAGGTCGATCTCTGCCTTGGCCATGTACAAGAACATATATCTTCATGTACATATATACTTACACACATGCCAAAATATACATACAGTACATGCTAAAGTGACCCATGGGATGCTTGTGGAAAAGCAAAGCAATTAGTGAAACAGAAATAAGCCAATAAGTCAAGTCTGCAGGGAGTGTCATCAAAGTTACACAATGGAGAGAGGAGAGTGTAACCCACTCAGTATTATACTGAAGAAGCTAATATTTTTCCATTTTCAGTAAGAGAATATCTTGGCTAGACATGAGTCTTGTGCAACACCCACTCATAATATTTCAACTTATTTGTAGAAATTCATACTAAACCAATTAACAACCACTTAAAATGAAGCAAAGGGCTGGTATAAGTCCTGATATCTTCTAGGACTATGGCCAGAGTGAAATGAAGTGACTTCAGTGCCAACATCCTAAACATGGTAAATGGGAAACAGTTAGAAGTGGTGTGGGAAATCCTTCTATATACGTGTTGCTTTTATTGGTTAATGAATAAAGAAGCTGATTTTGGCCAATGGGCTTAACAGAATATAGCCAGGCTGGAAGATACATACATACATACAAAGAGAGAGTAGGCAGAGTCAAAGAGAAACCATGTAGCCCCACTGGGACAGGTGCCAGATCCCAGATGGAATTTTACTGGGTAAGCCACAGCCAAGAGGTGATACACAAATTAATATAGATGTGTTAACTAAAGATATAAGAGCTAGCTAGCAATACGCTTAAGTAATTGCCAAGCAGTGATTTAAACAATATAGTTTCGGACTGGTTATTTGGAGCCTGGGCAGCCAGGAACAAACAAGCAGCCACCTACAATGTAAAAACTTGCATTTTTGTGCTCTGGTAGACAGCCCTGGCCATCTGAACATTACCCATCAGGCCTGGGGAGAGATACACTGGTGCAGGACAATTGTCTATATTCTTTCAATTATGTTTTAAATAAATGCTGAGTGGCCAGTAGCCAGAGGAAGTATAGGCGGGACAACCAGACAAGAAGTAGAGGTGGGTCAATGAGAACAAGAGAATGCTGGGAAGGAGGAAGCCTATTCCTCCGCAGTTCTGTCCAGATAACAAAGAAAGAAGATGTGACTGAAAAAGGTACTGAGCCATATGGCTAACATACACTAGAATAATGGGCTAATATAAGTTATAAGAGTTAATAATAAGCATGAGTTAATGGGCTAATCAGTTTATAACTTATGTAGACCTCTGTGTGATTTTCTTTGGGGCTAAATGGCTGTGGGACCTGGTGGAGGACAGAAACCAGGCAAGAGAGAAACCCTGACAACAATACACAAGTTGTTATCCCCTAGCATCTAGCTCATGGCGGGTTAAAATCCTTTTCAGCATCTCACCAGTTCCTGTTATTTCCAAGCTGTGTTAGTTTGGATGAGAACAGCCCCATAGACTTATGAATTTGAAAACTTAGTCCCCAGCTGGTGGAACTGTTTGGGAAGGATGAGGAGGTGTGGCCTCACTAGAAGAGGTGTGTCACTGGGGTTGCTTTTGAGGTTTCAAAAGACTCATGTGATTCTCGATGCTCTCTCTCTTTCTCCCTCTGTTACCCCCCTTCTTTCTCTGCTTCATGGTGTGGATCAAGATGTAAGTTCTCAGCTGTTTTTTTACTCCGCTATCATGGACTTTAGCTGTCTGAAATTCTAAGCCAAATTATACATATTCTTTTATCAGTTGCCTTGATCACAGTGTTTTATTACAGCAATGGAAAAGTAGTTAAGACAGAAATATTATGTTTTTCAAATGGCTGTGCGACCATGAGAAGTGGCTGGGCCACCTGAACTTCTGTTTCCTCATCTAAACCCATGGGGTGACACCTTACTACCAACACGGGTCCACAGTATGTTCTAGGCAGTGCTGCTTTCTCTCTGGCATTTCCCACACTCTGCTCACAGGGCCGTCCTTGGTCCCTCACTGCTGAGCCAGCGATAGAAGCTGTGCTTCTGGTATAGTTCTCCCCCTAGCCCCCAGACAAAGAACCAGGATGAGGCATCCAGATGATCACATGATAGGTAGCTGCAGGCTGAGTCAATGTCTGTCTTCAGGAATTTTGCTCACTAGGGACTCTGTGAACAAGGAACAGCACAGTCTACTGACTGGCAGTGATCTTTCCCGTCCAGGTAAAATGGTTCCCCTTAAGTCTGCTGCACAACCATCCTTTCAGTTTTAGGTCTTGTTTGGTCTAAGGATGATAGTTCTCTTTCCCAACATGTTCCATTTACAGACTGCTTGTTCTTAGGATTTTACTGGTGTTAGCCCATACCCTGCATGACTTTTCAGTTTGGAGGTCTCTGTTATGGTCTATATGACTCAGTCTGTCAGTTTGCCTTGATTGTTACAAGAAAATACCATAAACGAGGTTACACATGATAGAATTTTCTTGCTCATCGTTCTAGAGACTGGGAAGTCTACAGTCAAGGTGCCCTGGGCCTAGTGAGAAAAATCTTCCTTCATCTACAGACAAACATCTTCTGGTTATATACACACCTGTTAGGAAAATAAAAACTCTCCTAATTCTCTGTCTCTCTGTCTCCATGTTCCCTGTATGTTATGTGTGTTGGGGTGATATGCATGTGTGTGCATGTATGTAGAGGTCAAAAGACTACTTCTGGTGTTATTTATCAGATGTGGTCTACATTTCTTTTTCAGACAGGCTCTCTCATTGGCCTGGAGTTCACCAAGTAGGCGAGGTTGGCTGGCTAGCATGTCCCCAGGTGTGGTGGTCTGAATAAAAATGCCGCCCCCAGGCTCATAAATTTAAATATTCAGGCTCATACATTTAGAAGGAAGATTTCCCTCACTAGGCCCAGGGCACCAGCCGTTACTGGGATGTAAGTGAGCAGTACCATGTCTGTTCCCCCCCCCCACACACACACACATACATGGGCCAAGAATCAAATTGAGGTGCTCATGTGTGTGAGCCAAATGCTTTAGAATGGAGCCACCTCCCCAGTCTGTCCTTTTTCTCCTTCTAAGGATACTCACTTGTGAGGGTTCTATGTTCTGGCACCACACAATATAGAGTCAATAGCAACAGTTCAACAGCAAATTCTTGGAAAAGGGAACCCAACTGGCCCAACTGGAGTTCGCTCTTGACCCAGTGCCATCAGGGGATGTGTGTGAGGGTGAATGGAGACACCCTGTTAGTTGTAATCGCACGGTAAAACAGCAGTCCTTTCCAGTCCTGAGTGAGGGGAAGGGATAGAGGTTCTGGGATAGGTCTGAAATGGCTAGTACATAAAGAATATTTAATGATATAAAAGACACACCCTTTGGAATTACTATGGAATTATAAAAAACTATGCTGAACACAGGATGATGTGAATCTTTCCATTTCTAACATATACATACTCAATTACCAATACTATATGTTAATATGGAAATAGTTCAAATGCCTCTGTTGTGGGTTAATGATTCAGTCTTTTTTGGATGTCAGTTTGTCTTAATTACTATGATTAAATTCTCTAAAGTAAGTAGAATTATAGAGAAATTTCATTTTCCAATTTTCTAAATTCCCTTTATTATATTAGCATGGTATGAGCATTGAGAAAAAATAGACCCTTACTAAAGAGAAGTAGCCATAAAACCAGTTTTAAATGGTAGATCTAAATGGTCTTAAATAGCACTTATAAAAAATGGTTGCGAGGGTTTGACCAATATACACAAAACTCAGGGTTACATCCCCAGGAAGACGTAATCCCACCAATACAGAGGTGTTCGCAGCTGGTTCAGAAGTTCAGGGTTATCCTCCAATACACAGCGAGTTCGAGGCCTGCCTGGGCTCCTTGAAATTCTATCTCAATTTTAAAAAATGTTATCAGTATCACTGGGAGACTACTTTTAACCATAGGGAATAGAACAAGGAGCCATATTCTCCTAAAATGTATTTTTTTTCTCTTGAATGGATGTGGCAGTAGGAATTAAGAATATTCTCCAGCACTCGGGAGGCAGAGGCAGGTGGATCTCCGTGAGTTCGAGGCCAGCCTGGTCTACACGAGCTAGTTCCAGGACAGGCACCAATAACTACAGAATCTTAAAGAATCCTCCCCCGCCAAAAAAGGAATATTCTCCTATGTAGAAGAGCAGCACTAATTCTGGCAAGAGTTTCTTCTAGATTTTACATGCTAATAACTCTAAAGCTATTAGGACAGTTTCTGGTTTCTTGGGAGAAGGAGATTTGAAGAACCCCAGGAGGGTGAGGTTCTCTGGGTTGGGGACTATCTCTCTGGGATCATTTAATGAAGTTTTTGTCTTTAGCCCTTCACGGCCTGTCTGTTCTCACGCCTGTGGAGATTTCTCCCACCACACACCTGTAGTTTGCAAAGAAAGCAGACTTCAAGAGGAAATTTCAAGAGTGACCCAACCCCTGTAGTGTTTGCTCCATTCTTCCTAGAAGATGGATATCTATTGAGGATTGATTTCTCCACATCAAGGCAGTGTCCAGAAGCTAGAATTTAAATGAGACATCTCATTGCTGTTCTTCTAGCAGACCCGGGTTCAATTCCCAGAACTTATTTGACATGGCAGCAGCGACTGTCTGCAACTCCAGTTCCTGGGGGATACATGCACATTCTTTACGTCTGCGATACTGAAGTGATGTTCTCTAATATGTACATTTCAAAGAAAAAAACTTGAGAGTTGAGTGGTTGCCAAGCCACATCTAGAAAAAAATACTGCATGAAGAAACATACTTGGCAGGAAACCGGGATGGGCAAGAGACTTGAGAAGGAAGATTTGGAAGCAAACTATCTGAGGGATCAATTTAGCTTGGGCTGGCCCTGGCTGGTCCCAAAGCCAACTCCAATCTTTATGTGAACAGTCCATAGTTTCTGGCTACCTCATATAAGCCTTAGTAGCCAGGGTACCTGAAACACCGTCTTCACAGTGGGATGAGCTTGGAAGATGTGGTTGGGGGACTGTAAGTGACAACTTTGGCAGCTACTGTGGGATCCCCTGGCTTAAGGCCAGTAGTTCGTGCAAAGAGTCATAAATCATCAATGCTAAAACCATTGCCGTGTAGATAGATGGCTCATTTTGTCACAGTGTCTTTAGCCTCCTGCTGAGTTCTGAGTCTCAGATGGATTAGAGAGAAGCCTGATAGTGGCTGCCTCACTAACAAGCAGCTCTGGAAAACGGGCTTCATTTTGTAGCATCTCAGACCTGAGTTTTACACTTTGATATTTTTGCCTTGTTTAAATAGACAGTGTTTAAATCTACAGTCCATACGCCTTTGATCCCACCCTCCAGAGGCAGGAGAACCTCTGTGAATTTGAGACCAGTTTGGTCTACAAAGTGAGTTAAAGGACAGTCAGGGCTACACAGTAAAACCTGTCTCGAAAACCAAAACAGTTTATCAATCAAACAAAATACAGCTCTTCTATTTTAACCTGTAAATTGCTTTATACTTCATTACCATGTGTGTTGTAGGTAATGACTATATGAAGTAGGAGCATGTGTCTATCCTCAGATAGTTCTACCTAATTAGTCTTAAAAAAAAAGCAAGAGCAAAGTCCATTAATTAACGAGAGAACATTTCTAATAAGACCTCAATATACAGTGTGCAATTGTCTGTTGGGGAAATGAGTGATGGAAGTCGTGCATGAGGATGGAGGGGAGCAAAAGAGATGCATAAAGCATTTCATAAAGGAAGTATATTTACCCCAAAGGATGAAGAGACATATCAGAAAAATAGTCTACCAACATAAACGCTCTTGCTCTGAAACCATAAGCCAAAAAAACTCTTCTGTGGTTATTTTTGGTCACAGTATTTCATTGTAGTAACAGAACAGTAACCAATTCACTGGGTGAACATGGCATTCAAGACAACATCCCTTCAGCAGAGTCAATCACACTCAGGAGGTCTTCAAAGTGCAAATAGGCCCTCTGCCTAGATTGCAGAACAGGCCATCTAAGTAACCAAGACGTCTCCCAGACACCCAAAGCACTTGGGACACACCCACAGCTATGACGTCAGTCAGTTAGGAGGTGTGGCTTGTGGTATATCTGAAAAGAAAGAGATTTTATCAAGCCCTCAGAATGAAAGCTAAGTGTGACCAGCTCAAGCTCTGTGTAGGCAAATGAAGAAAAGTCCCACTGTGCTGGCAGCTAAGACAGACATCAGACACTTGTCCACTGCTGACACCACAGCAGCATAAACCCAGGAGAGATGCAATGCCACAGTTCAGCTCAGCCCAACCATGCAACTTTCCAGGACCGGGGTGGGGGTGGGGGAAGGAAGAGGTTTTAACATCTCATATTTTTTTTTCCTCTGTTTCAGCTCCCCTCCCTACTTTTAAACTACTCACATATCAGTGTTCTTAGTTTATTGTGTTTTCAATCAATTTGATTTTTGACAGCTGTTGTGTGACAAAACTTTACCTGTGCAGATGCAACACACACATCTTCTCACCCTGGATAGGGATCCCATGATAGACTGAAGTACAGATACCACCAGAGTCCAACTTAAGAAGCCAATGGGCCTTATTGGGTTGCTCTCAGGAATATGGGTGAGGGGATACTTAAAGGAGCAGAAATGACTCCATCACCAAAGCCCATTGCAACATGGGTGACAGCTCAGAAAGCTAGGAACCGGAAGCACACTGCACACCCTGTAGGTGGCTGGACAAGTTGTAGATTGTCCTAAGTGCCTCAGTTGTTCTAAAGTTCTGCCAGGCAGCTTTTCTGGTTTTTGCTTCTTCCAGGCAGCTAGTCTGGTGGTGTTCAGATTGTCTGAGACGGCCTCTATGCTTTATTTTATTTTATTTTTATTTGGTTTTCGAGATAGGGTTTCTCTGTGTAACAGTCCTGGCTGTCCTGGAACTAGCTCTGTAGACCAGGCTAGCCTAGAACTCAAAGAGATTCACCTGCCTCTGCATCCCATGTGCTGGGATTAAAGGCCTGCACCACCACGCCCTGCAGACGCTCAGCTTTTAATGCTTATCTGGAATGGACCAATGGAATCTGGTCAGTTTCAGGGATTTCCTGAAGCCATCTTGAGTTGTTTGCTTTCCTGCTTAAGGAGCTTCTTGCAGGAGGAAAAATGTTACACAACAGTATAGATTGTCTAAGTATTAAATGAGAGCTCATACAGGTAGCAGGGCTACACCTGCACACAGGAAATACTCAATGATCTTAGCTCATTCACATATGTAGTTGAGTTTTACAGTAAACACCAGAGCAGGAAGGAGAACTGGGTTGACAATGTTTTGCTTCTGCATCTGGCCGAGCTGCCGCCATGTTCTCTTCATTACCTTAACATTCAGTGAGTTAGTTCTGAAAGCACTTACCCTCCAACACATGCCCCATGGCCATAGTATGTGACAACACACAGGGAAAGCCCCAGGGCTTCCCCATGTTTTCCCACAACTGCACAGGCTCTCTTGGGAAGACTCTCTCTTTTGGTTTCAGTCTCCAAAGAAACCACCAGAACATGCATGCTTCTCATAGCTCATTAGACTCAGTTTCACTTCTGTTTAAAATATCCGGGTTATATTTAAAGCTGTTTCAAGACCATTTTATGACTGCAGTTCCTGAGTTACTGGGAGAGATGGTTATTGTTAGCAACCTAGGAAGAGATCAAGTTAAACTGTGTGAGTGTTCATCATATGCGTGTGTTGTGTGTGTGTATGTGTGAACATTAATGCATGCACACTCAGGTACACAGCATCTAACCAGGCACACCTACGTGAGCTGCATCACAGAGCTGACATTTAGGGCACCTCTACTGCAGGAATAATGCATAGCTGCATAACTGAACTTGACAACTGTAAAGCTGACTCTTAAAGACTGCTACATTGTTTGGGGTCAGAGGAGAAAATACTGGCTAACCCTCAGGCCAAACAGCTTTCTAGTTTTCGTCCTTTTGTATAGATTTTTGTACACTTTCCAAGTTGGTTTTTTTCTAAATGGTAGGCAGTGTGGGCTCACATTTATTTGCATAATTGTAGATTTGCATCCTTATGTGTGTTTTAAAACCAGTTGTTGAAAAGACCTTCCCCTGTGAATTGCATAGGCACATTTGTGAATAAAAATCAGCTGAACATAAACATAAGATTTGTTTTTGTACTTTTAATTCAATTTAACTGATTTTTCTTTCCTTATAGCATTACCACACCGCTTTGATCACTGTAGTTCTGTAGCAACAGAACCCCAATCCTTTTTGTTTGTTTGTTTTGTTCTGTTTTTTACAGAAATCAGTAAGCTGATCCTAAAACTGACATAAAATCCCAGGGAGACCAATAACCAAAACCACGTTAAAAGAAGAAAACAAAGGGCGAGACAAAAACTTCACAACTCCAAGACGTCCCTCTTCTCGAGTCTATAAAGTTGACAACCAAGATTGGCCACCCCAAGGACTTACTACAATCAAAGCATGTTCTGTGTATGCATGGAAGCTGGTAATGAAGCTTCCTATGCCCTTACTATGCAAAGGTAGCATGTATGAGAAATGTATGGGTGATACACATGGAGAAAGACAGAGCAAAAGAAGGGAGGAGAAAAAGGACAGGAAGGAAGGTGCATACTCAGGCACCCACTGAGACTTTGAGCTTCCTGATACTGTGCCCAGAAGATCACTTGAGCTAAGGTAACTTCAAGGTCTGAAAACATTGGCCACATTGCTTCCATAGCCAGGAAGAAAAAAGAAAAGTCCTCTCTGCTCCTGGTGATGCTGGCAGCAGATTGGTGGATTAACTGGGATGTCAGACACATTGTTCCCAGAGAATGGTGCTCTGTGCAGTGTTCAAATGCTGCATGCTGGCACAGAGGGTCACTGTCACCAGAACGCGGATGCTTGAGCAAAACCACTTTCCATGACTCTTTGTAGAAATAACTAGTTCTTTTCTGACAATTCATCAGTGTGAGTGATTTAACCCAAATCACGATGTAAAGGGAAGAATATTCTTGGTGAAATGTGTAACTTATGAAACTTGGGCTTTTCTCTCCTTCCTAGTCTTCTGACATCTCTGTTTTGTATTTTTTTTTTTGGACTTGGGGTCCTAAGAAATTTTCACCCAGCTTTTTCTCTTCTAGCTATCTAATCTTGCTGTATGAGAAGCTGACACTCAGGAAACTACAGGGCTGGGGAAGCACAGACCTTGTTGCCTGTGCCCTGTTCAGCCTTTGGCTACCACTATCTGCTGGACGTGTATTCTCATGATCCCATAAGATATCATGTCTAACTACATGACTAGGGTCCTGTACCTCCTAAAAGGTAATAACTCTTCCCTTTCTTTCTTCAGTGTTGTAGCACTGGATTTGAACAGTGTATTAGACTTACATCACAATTAAAGCCAACCAGAACGGGGTCCATCCATTAATGGCTCGTTCTATCCTATTCAACGTGGTTCCCTATGAGCGACTTGTCCACTGCATCTACAGCTTGTGATAGCTCCTGTTAAAAAAGCTTTTTCTTTATGTATGTGTGTGTTTATGTGTATGTGTTTGCATACATGCTTGTAAGTGCATGCAAGCTGAAAAAGGGGCATTAGGTCACCCGATGCTGGAGTTAAAGACAGTTTGAGCCGTCTAATGTGGATGCTGGGAATTGAACTTGGGCATTCTAGAAGAGCAGGGAACGCTCTTAACTCCTGAGCCATATCTCCAGGACGATGTAAGCGTTCTTACAGCTTCAAAGATGGATGTCACGGGGATTCTATTGTTGACACAACCACTGATAAATTTCTCTCTCCATGGGTTCCCTTTGTTTTTCCCTATCATAACCACCATAAGATTTTGAGAGGAAATGCCAGATAACATCCGATTATACTGTAGGACATTACAGGCCTGCCTGGGAGCTGAGCCTGGATGACTGGCCCTAAGATATGGGGGAAGTCTGAACTGCACTCCAGGTGTGGAGCAATTGCTTGTACAAGTTTGCCAAAGATATGTTCCCCTACTTATCCCCCAGTTAAAATATAACTCTTAAAAGTAGCTTTCGGAGTCACATTTTCCCTGTGGGGCCAGTCCAACCGGGTGACACCTGAAATCACCAGATGGTGAAATCGCAGATAAGTGGTCATGGAACTGGGTCTTTTAGATTCTGGCGGCACCTTTCTTTCTTTCCTTCTTTCTTTTTTATTTTTATTTATTTATTTATTTTTATTGAGCTCTACATTTTCTCTGCTCCCCTCTCTGCCTCTCCCTTCCCCTTCAACCTCATCCCAAGGTCCCCATGCTCCCAATTTACTCAGGAGATCTTGTCTTTTTCTATTTCCCATGTAGATTAGATCCATGTATGTCTCTCTTAAAGTCCTCATTGTTGTCTAGGTTCTCTGGGATTGTGATTTGTAGGCTGGTTTATTTTTTTTTTTGCTTTATGTTTAAAAAACACTATGAGTGAGTACATGTGATAATTGCCTTTCTGGGTCTGGATTACCTCACTCAATATGATGTTTTCCAACTCTATCCATTTGTCTGCAAATTTCAAAATGTTGTTATTTTTTCTGTTGTGTAGTATTCCATTGTGTAAATGTACCACATTTTCCTTATCCATTCTTTAGTCGAGGGGCATTTAGATTGTCTCCAGGTTCTGGCTATGACAAACCAAGCTGCTATGAACATAGTTGAGCACATGTCCTTATGGCACGATTGAGCATCCTTTGGATATATACCCAAAAGTGGTATTGCTGGGTCTTGAGGAAG
>JAQHUG010000112.1:4173682-4208682 GCA_028555095.1 Dicrostonyx torquatus
TACATTACTGAAAGTGTTTATGAGTTTAGAAGTTCTTTGGTAGAATTTTTGAGGTCACTTATGTAAACTATCATATCATCAGCAATAGTGAGAGTTTGACTTCTTTTCCGATTTGTGTCCCCTTGATCTCCTTTTGTTGTCTTATTGATCTAGCTAGGACCTCAAGAACTGTATTGAAAAGATATGGAGAGAGTGGATAACCTTGTCTTTTTCCTGATATCAGTGGGATCGCTGTGAATTTCTCTCCGTTTAGTTTGATGTTGGCTGTTGGCTTGCTGTAGATTGCCTTTATTATGTTTAGGTATGTTCTTTTTTTTTTTTTTAGGTATGTTCTTGTATCCCTGGCATCACGTTTCAAATTTCTAAAAATGTTCAAGAGGCAGGAACTGATAGTGTCATAGTGGAACAAATCAATGGTTCTTGCTTGATTGTGGATGAGGAAGGGGCACAGGCAACCCCAACCCTAGCTGAGGAGCTATTGAGAGTTGATGACTGCAAGGGAGGGAGGGGCAGCTTTCTTTAAGGATATGGTCCCTTGTAGATGGACTGTTCCCCTGTGGGTGACCCCACACCATTGAGGATTTGGACAACAGTGGTTGTATTCAGTATAAAACACACACACACACACACACACACAAACCCATTAAGTTGGAAGGTTAATGGTTAATTAAGTGAATGATTATGTGCAGGAGGAATTAAAATATGATTGAAATACATTACAAGCATTCATTAAATTCTCAAAAAACCCCTCAGTTTTAAGAAGCAATGATATTCATCCTGAAGCAAGCATGTGAACAAAATCACAAAATTTGAAGTTTATTGTGAAGAGATTGTGAACCCTCATTTATGTTCTATGTAGTACTTCGTTTGTAGTAATTATAAGTAATAGAATTATAGTTTTGAAAAGTTATTGCCTGGAACAGAACAGAGGAAGATGTGGATGATTGGTGACACTGTCAACTATGAGTCCTTTGACCTCGGCCTCTGTTGAGTGACAGGATTGTAACCACGTGCTTGAAGACTAGAATTGGCAGCAGAACAAGTCTGCATGATTTAATCTAGGCCATAGTGTTCTAACTCAAAAGTCATTCATGTTGATAAGCGTGACTTGGTGTGATGATTTATAAGAATGCAGTGTATACAACTGAGCCATGATAGAAAACTCGAGGATCCTCACGGGTATCAGATTGGGGTGATGATGTGGTTGCTGTGGGTGTAAGGCAGGTCTTTCATAAGGATAAAGGACTAAAGTAGATAAAATGCAACCAGTAATTACCCTAGAAACCTGGCATTTGTAGAAGTCCTCACTCAACATTGATTCGTGTGTGCCTTGTACATATGTACAATGTCATATATGTACATGTATGTACATATACATACATATCTACAGACATAGATGTGTGACAATGTACATATGTCACATATCTATGTGGCAGGGAGTATGCACATGCACTTAGAGGTCAGAGGTCATTATCAGGTGTCTTTCTCAGTTGCTCTTCACCTTACTTTTTGAGACAGGGTCTCTCATTGAACCTGGAGCTGGCTGATTCAGTTAGGCTGGCTGGCCAGTGAGCTCCAGGGCCCCATCTGGCTCTGCCTCCTCAGTGTTGAGGTTACATCAAGCTTGCACTAATGAAGAAGTAGTTGCTGGGACCTCAACCTTGCTCCGAACTCCAAAATAATAAGCAGATTGCTTTCCGTAGTTGTTTCTTCAAGAGGCAAAGCAACTGAGATCCTCAGTCGCCAACTTTAACCCCTCATTAAGTAAGGGTCAGTTTTTTCTTTGAATATCACTTTATTTAAAATAAAGATATGATGATAAAAACTAGTAGGTTAATACTGACCTGACACAGACCTTAGTTAAATTTCACCACTTTCCCACCTAGATCTCTTTTTTCTTTTCCATTTTTTCTTTATTGATATTTATTGAGCTCTACATTTATTTCTGCTCCCCTCCCTGCCTCTCCCCTCCTCCTTCAACCCTCCCCCAATGTCCCTATGCTCCCAATTTACTCAAGAGATCTTGTCTTTTTATACTTTCCCATGTATATTAGGTCTATGTAAGTCTCTCTTAGTGTTTGTATTGTTGTCAAAGTTCTCTATGATTATGGTTTGTAGGCTGGCTTTCTTTGTTTTATGTTTAAAAGCCACCTATGAGTGAGTACATGCAACAACTGTGCAAGGGTCACTTTTAAAGGTATCGGTTTCCTAGAATCTTTTACAGGTCACATGTTAAGGGGGAGCAGTCTGCTACCACCTGAGAAATCACTGAGTTAGAGGGAGGACTGATCTTCAGATGAGATTCCAGCATATTGAGGACACAGGTGAGCTCTGTGATGGACTTAAAGGACCAACGACAGAATTGGATCTGTTCCTTCAACAGTTACAATCCCAGTGGCTTTACACAGGTCTTCTTTTCTGTTTATATAAACTTCTTTGCATGTCATGCAACATTGTTAGACAGCCCTTCTGCAGACTTAATCTACTACTGTTAGTTCTCCCATCTCATACTCACTGCTTCCTGGCCACACAGATATGAAGAGAAGGTGCACAGGATGGATACAGAATGGGATGTTGGTCGGCCCAGCCTGGTAGCGGAGGATGCCACTTAGACATACTTTGCACTTTCCACAATGCATTAATGGGTCTCCACCTTCTTCCGCATGTTCAACAAGAGAATAAGGATGCTGACCAATATCTAGTGATACCCTGATGTGCATTTCCCCTCCTTGTCTGGACTCATTAGCAACATTTAGTTCTCTTAGTAGCTAGTATTGGGTACACACTACAGTTTTCACAGAATGAGTTTGAGTCTGATGTACGGACTGCTTCACTTGCAATTGAGTCTATGTAGTTATTAATAGTGAACGGAGCAGAAGAGAAACTGCTTATCCCACCATCCTTGCTCTAGTGTGATGAATGCTTTAGATGGAGTAAGAATAGCTAAGAGCAGACGCTGGACCACATTGAACCAAATATGTGACTTGGGATCCAGCAACATCTGGGTCCGGGAAAAAAGTTTTCTTGACTGTTATCCTACAACTGCTAAGTCTGAGGCTGAATGGAGAATAGACATGCGTCTTCCCCTATCCATGTGGAGCCGGCTCTAGGAAACCCTTTCCGCCCATCTAGATAATCAACAGTCAGAGATTTTCAAGGCCTACAGATAAATCTGCATGTGACCCTCACATCTTAGCACATCTTCCTGTATACTTCAAGTCATCACATTACTTTTTCAATATAATGTGAATATATTCCACAGATAGGTTTAATGTAGCACTTAACGTATGGCAAATTGAATTTTTCTTTGAAAAACTTTCTAGAATTTTTTTTTTAAAAATCCCTTCATTTATTTATTTATTTGAGACAGTTTCCTGTGTCCCAGGCTGACCTTGATCTCCTGATCCTCCTTCCTACATTGGTTAAAGCTATAGTGAGGAACCCAAAGACTACAGAGAACCAGCTGTATTTTTATATATATGTCACGAGATTCGACAGACACATATGTGCGTAAAAAGCTCTACACACGTAATGAGTCTATTTGGGGTGGGACCTGGGACTTAAAGTCATACTAGACCAAGTATCCTAAAGGCAGCTACGTACCAGGTAACCTATTACAAAAGAAGGAGCAGAAGCATGCTTGCATATCCTGACCATCTGTCAGGATGGAATGGATCTACTTGTATGAGCCATCTTAATGTCGAAAGAACCAGGTAATCACATCATTAGTCAGGACGGGTAGCTACACTTGTGAACCATTTTGAGCAACCTCCAAACTCTCTGACCACAAGGCAAGGTAAAAATAGGCTCACAAGCGTTGGGTCTCCACAAATTTCTCCTGGTATGTGCCCTCTAGCTAAACCGCCCCACCTATCACTTTTCTTATCTTGTCTCCCCTCAAAGAAGCACAGGAGAGCTGGGTCTCTCTGGCTAACCAGGCAGGCATTTGTCACCAGGATTGAGCAATTGCCATCAGCCATACCAATTAACTCCTTGTTCTAGGCAGACCCAGAAAAGAAACAGCACAGGTCTTGTTGCCAGATCCAAAGAGAGCACACCCCTGTGGTCAATCTCGTCTCACGCACAGAACCATAATCATTTCTCAGCTGTAATGGTTCTGGGCTGAGAGGCACTTTGAGTATTTATTATCCACCAGAGAGCAGTTAGGCACATGCTATTTAAAAGGCCGCGTTTCCTTGCTTACAAAACAGCGCATGGGGCTGAAGCACAGGGAAGTCTTTCTTCCAGTAAGTTTCTGTGGCTGTTGTTTTCTAGTCAGACAAGTTGGTTGGGGGCTAGGGCGTTAGAACTTGGTTGACAGAGAGGACTTGACATCAATCTCCAGAACCCTAAGAAAAGGATCGGGTGCGGGAGTATGTTCTTGTAATCTCTTCTCTGAAAAGATGGAGACAGACACATTCCTGGGACTTGCTGGGCAGGCAGCTGATTCAAATCAGTGACAGAGTAAAAACAAGGTTAATAGAGAGGACCGAAGAGGCCTGTGCTTAATCTTATTAACTTGGGGGCCTCATTCTGGCCCCCGGCATCCATCTTTGGAATATTGGGCACAAAACTCCATCTTAAGCCCCCTCCCCTAAGAGTTGCCTCAGTTCAAACTGTATCTCCCGAGGGTTGGTCAAGAAAGCCTGCCAAATCTTGACCCCTCCCCAGGGAGGGTCAACACCACTCCCACACCCTACTTAAACTGCCCCCCCATAAAAGAATAAACACACGGTCTCCCCTTTTTCTCTCTGGTGGTCATGTCGGCCTTCTGTCTGTTCCCCTTCCCCCAATGTTTCCTGAGGCCACCCAAGAGTGCAGATGGCCAATTAAACCTGGATATCTTTTAATTTGGTCTGATTTGGTCTGATAGGGATTACTTGCATCGGTGGAGAGGCTTATTGGTGAGAAAAACCTAACAAATCTCTGGCCTTAGTTTCAGAGAAACCAACTCAAAGAATTATACAGGAAAAAATGTTTAGAAAAAATTGTTATGGTTTCCTATAAAGTGCACGAGCCAACAACAGTGCTATATGATTTCAGTAAAGATGTTATCATTCATTCATGAATTCCTTTATTTATGAACTCTGCGGGGATTTATCAAGCGCTTGTTGAATCAGAATCTCCATGTTTGGGAGATGTCCAGAGAAAGGAGATTCATTAGGTCTGGCCACCCCACAGGCAGGGTGTGTCAGCTACGTTCCTCGTGGCTGTGATAAAAGCCTGGCAAAAAAAAAAAAATCAACTTAAAGAAGGAAGGTAGATTATGGCTTACAGTTAAGTGGCTACTGTCCTTCAGAGTGGTGGAAAACGTGGTGGCAGGAGTGTGGGGTGGCTTGTCACAGTCAGGAAGCAGAGAACAGATTGGAAATGGGGCTGGAAAAACAAACCTTGGATCTGAGTGGTCCTCTTCTTCCTTCGAGGCTATGTCACAAGGCCTGTCACCAGCGGGGTGCCATGCGTTCAAAGGCATAAGCCATGGGACACATCTCACACCATCCACAACAGAACTGGAATTGACCTGATTGTTCTCTGAGCAGCAACTGCAACAGTGACGCACCAGACTCCTGCCCAGACACATTGCTTTCTGGGTTTTTTCTTTTATTTTGTTTTGTTGTTTTCTCTGTGTAGCCCTGGCTGTCCTGGAACTCATTCTGTAGACCAGGCTGACCTTGAACTCACAGAGATCCACCTACCTCTGCCTCCTGAGTGCTGGGATTAAAGGAGTGTGCCACCCGCCCAGCGTTTTTGGTGGGGGAAGGTCACACATTGCTTTCTGAATTAAAGTAATAACAATAGGAAAGAAATACCTTTCTTCTTGCTTTTGCATCAACAATGACTGAAATATTTTCAGCAGCCATTTCCTTTAGTTGCTGTGTGAGACAATGAGGTCTGATGTAGCATAAATAACTAACATAGCTGTGGCCTGAGCCGGGTGCTCTCCCAAGGGTATTTCTTCTATTCTTTCAGCTTAGCCCTCCCAACGTGATGACAAAACAGACGCCTTCGCCAGTTTACAGGACCAGGAGCCAATAGGAAAGATGGTTTCAGCTTGGAGTGCCTACAAGTGGTGTGGTACATACTTTTTGATTCCAGCACTGAGGAGACCGAGGCAGGGGAATCTCTATGAGTTTGAGGACAGCTCATCTATATGGCAAGACCAAGACCAGAGCTGCATAGTAAAACCACATCAAAAAGAATTGCCATTAACATGATAACACGTTTGAAAAGAGATTGACATAAAAAGAGAATGGCTTTTTTTCCCCACCAAAAGATTCATAACTGGAGTGGAGAATGTGGGGGATGACTCAGCAGATAAAGACATTTGCCACTAATCCTGGCACCTTGAGTGTAATCTCTAAGTCCCACATAAAGAAATGGAGAGAATCAACCCTTGCAAGTTTTACACACACACACACACACCCGCATGCCCGCACGCACGCACGTGCGTATACACACACACACACACACACACACACACGCATGCCCGCATGCACGCACGCGCGTGTATACACACACACACAAACACTATAATCTGCTTTTGTTATAAATAAGAAAGTCCTCTAGTCCTCTACCTTGGACCTAAGAGTACTGAGTTTTCCATCATCCACGAGACAGTAATAAGTTAACTTGATAGTGTCTAAGAGGATAAAAGCCACTCTTTGCTTGGTTCTTGAAAAGAACATACAGATGCTGCTACCGGAACTCAAGGTAAAGGAATTTGATTCAGACTCTCCCGATGTTAAATACTATTAGTATTGCCTCAGACACATCCAACTTCTCCTGGTTAGCAGTGGACTTATTCAAATAAAATGATATTTGGATGGAAGCTTGAAAGACAAATGAAATTTTAACAGAAGGCAAAGGAAGAAAGAACATTCCAGAAGAGGGAGCAACATGTACAGAGGCCAAATGCCAGGAAGTGTTGACTATGTTATAACAGCACTGCTGAGCAGGGCTCCGTAGACATTCGCTGGGGCATGGAATGAGAGGCAGGGACCAGGACACGGGCGCACACGGGAGCAGCAGGATCACAGGGAAGTCACGCCATCAGATGTATGTCTCTGAAAAGTTCCTCTGGAACAGTGTGTAGATGGCTGGGAGGAAAAAAGAAGATGCGATAAGGAGGAGTTGGGTGATCTAAGTCCGATGATGAGGGCCTGAACTTGGCAGCTTCTGTAGTTACAGCCTCAACATTTTACTTTAGTGTCCAGGAGAGCAGCTCTTAGCTCAGAGTTCCTCCAGCCTGGCCAGCTCCTTGTTGGGTTCCTAGTCTTGAGTGCAGTACTTTGCAAACTCCCCTCTCCCTGTGCGAAGCCTCTTTAATTAGAGATCCATTCTTACAGAGGTGCACTTGAGTTAGAGGAATACTTTCTCTTGTATTAGTTAGCACCTAAGACAATATATTTTATTATGAGAATCTTACATATCTTTTGTTCATCTACTCCCCTCCTCCTAACTGTCCCCTCTTGGTGGCTTACTTCCTGCCTCCCGATAACACCCTGACTCTTTCGTAGCATGTGTATAGTGTATAATAGTACCCTCTGTCTTGGCTCTCCTTGCTTTAAGACCTCATATTCCCCTTGTTACGGTGCCTTACAGGCTTTTATGATCTTTTCATTCCTCTGCATGCATGAACATGCGCACGTGCACGCGCGCGCGCACGCGCACACACACACACACATACACACACACTAAAACCTAGAGGCTGTTTCTTATGAGAGGAAACCTGTGGTGTTTGTCTTTCAGGGTCTCTTCTATTTTGCTTAACATGGAGACTTCCAGTACCACTCATTTTCCTGCAAAAGTCATGAGTAATTTCTTTACACTGAATAAAATTCTGTCGTGTGCTCATAAGGAAATTCTGCATTTAGCTTTATAAGGAAGGACAATCTGCGCCTCTGGGTTTCTCTCCCCTCACATCCTCGACAACATGCATTGTCCTTTGTTTTTTCATATCAGTCATTTTGACCAAGACAAGGAAGGCTAGAACCTTGGGTGGAAGGTGACTGGGTGATTAAAACCTGGTACTGTGCTGGGTGGTGCCTTTAATCCCAGCACTCAGGAGGCAGAGGCACATGGACCTTCGAGTTTGAGGCCAACCTGGTCCGTAGAACAAGTTCAACGGTTACACAGAGAAAGCTTCTCTAGAAAAACAAAACAAAACAAAAACAAAAAGCAGCAAACAAGCAAAAAAGCTGGTACTGCCCCTGTTGAATACCAGAGTCTTCCCAGCATCCATCAGTTACCAACTCCCTGGAATTCAGCTCAAAGTGAGCATCTGATGTCTCCTGCACTCATAACCACAGAGACACACAAATCTATCCACAATTAAAAACAAAATAAATCTAAAATAAAAAAGAAACCATAAAATCAGAAAAGAGCCCCCCCCCCGAAAACTCTCAAAGCAGTTTTCATGTGTATTTGTTAGGTGGCTAAGGACAATGACTGCTTTTCAAACACTTGTTAGCATTTGTGTTCCTTCTGAGAACTGTCCCTTCGCTTCCTTAGACAACGTGGTGATGGAAAGTTTGACTTTTGGTGCTTGTTTTTTTTTTTTTTTTCCCTTCTTTACCCATCTAGATATTAATCTCTCCCTGGCATACATTTGGCAGACGTCATCATTCTGTAGGCCTCTTGGCGCCGGTGGGTCTTTCATGCATCCCCTTTTGCCACGTCTTAGGGTTATTTCTTAGGCTGTTGGAGTCCTTTCCATAAAGCCTTTACCTGGGCTGATTGCTGAGTATTTTTTCCTTAGGCAACAAACCTTTCTGCCGATGCAGTAATCCAAATCAGACCAAATCAGACCAAATCAGACCAAATTAAAAGATACCCAGCTTTAATGGCTGCCAACACTTCTAGGTGCCCCCTCCCCCCCGGAAAACACGGAGTGGGGAACAGAGAACTGAAAGACTGAAAGACCATGGAAAACCGGGAGACCACATGTTCATCCTGGGGATGGGGGAGTTTTAATAGCCAATGGGAGTGGTCTTGACCTTCCCTGGGGAGGGGTCACCATACTGGTTAGCGAACTTTCTGGCAGGTGGAGTTTGGACTAAGGCAACTCCCAGGGAAGGGAGCTTTGAAATGGAACCTTCCGCCCAACATTCTAAAAATGGATGCCAGGGGGCTAAGGTGAAGCCCCCTAACTAAACACTTATATCTTGACGTGTTTCTTTTCTGTCTTTTTCCAGCAATTGCTGGAAAGTTTCATGCCTTATGTTAACATCTTTGAGCCATTCTGAATTTATTTTTATCTGTGGTAAAAGGCATAAACATAATTTCATTCTTCTGAATGTGAGTATCTACTTCTCCCAATATCTTTTATTGATGAAATTAACTTTTTTCTAATTTAATATTTTTATCAAAAACCAGGTGGAAGTAGCTGTGCTGCTCGGTTTCTGGGCCCTGTATGCTGCTCCCTCGGTCTGCATGTTTATTTCTGTGTTACTCTCACGCTGTGGTTGTCACCATGGCTCTGTGGTATAATTTGAGGCCAGGTATATTTTGGTTCCCCCACACTGTTCTATGCATGTGAATTGTCTACCTTTCTTTCTCCTCTTCTTTCTTTTCCTCTCTTTCAATTGTGTTTGACTGTGGTGTCCAGCAATGCTTTGACTGTGGTGTCCGTACAATCTTGAGAGCAGTCAACGTGAGGACAAAATTGATTGAGAGAGGAGGAAGAGTCAAAAGAAACAGGGAAGAGATTTCATTAGCTGTGGATAACTGTGGATTAAATTCCTATGTATGTGGAAGAAGGACAGCTATTTTATGCCAAACTTAATGCTTAAGGAAGAAAAAAAAAACCCAAAAGTGAAAACACAGCCTTCAAAGTAACTGGAGACATGCCACCATTGCACGGTGGCAGGCAGGTGACACATCCTACAGCAACTTCCCAGTAACAGCCACACTGCTTAAAAAAAGCTATACCAATAAATGATGATGGCCCAGGAGATAGTTAATTAAAATTATAGCCATTTAGAAAAGAGCCCCATTTGGCTTAGAATGCACAAATCAATGAGAAATTCTTTGTTCTTCTCTTTGTTATATGTCTCCCCCGTGACGTCTGTCTACCTTTGTATAATCTCATTAAGGGCAACATCACCCATCTCTGAGTGTTTGCAAACCAATGGGTGGTATTGCATTCTTTCATTGCGTTCTTCTGAAGAGTGTTTGCGAGAATTTGCATGTTTAGTTGAAAGATAATTTGTGTTCAAGAAGGAAATGGTTTACCCAGAGGTCCTCAACCCCGGAGAAGACAAGGTGTTCTCTTTTGTGTCAACTGCTCTGTGCTTCAGCACTAAAATGTGCAATTAAAGCACAAAGTAACATTTGTGAAACACATCTAAACATCACATAGTCACAAATATAAAACTGGAAAAACTAGTGAGGAACCTCTGTCTCGGAATAATTATACCCTTGGCACTGTCGCAGGGTGCAAAGTCTAGAGGGTTTTCCTAATTTCTTGTGGTGATTTGCTATTGCAAAGTGAAAAATGAAGAGAAAGCAGAGGATTTGGGAAAATAAATCAGAGATTAAGCAGCCACTATTGAAGAAAAGAAAATCAAAAAAGAACAATAATTTCTTATCTGGGCGAACAAGACACTAATATCCATGACCCAACAAGAGCTCTGGGGTCCAGATACCTTTTTGTGCCCTCAGAATCAGACATCTGCCATTCCTTAGTGATGATGGTCACACTTTGACTGTTCCTTTTGTGTCTGACTTGTCCGTGTGTGCCTCTGAGAGGTGGTTTTACTGTATTAGCATTTTAGGTTGATGGTGTTTTTCTTTTTCCCCCTGAAAGTCACCCTATCTTTTCTGATGAGCAGTCAGTTGTGATTCTTATTGCTAACTCTATGACTCCTGTGGTCATTAATCTTTTCCCACACTCCGTCCCAATTGCGCATCTCAGCCTGTGTTCAAGTTTGCTAACATTTTCATCTAAACCTCAAGTGACTGTCAATGGCATCCAGTATGCTTTAAATATTGCATTTTAGGTCCTGGAATCTTCCTTCTGTCCTCTGAAATACTTCTATATTTTCCCATTATATCTAAATTTCCTTTATATTATTTAAAATATTCATTATAATTGTTCTAAAACTATTGTAGCTGATTCTAATAACTAAACCAAACTATCGGTCTGTTTCTATTGACTGTGCTTTTTATATTATTTTTCAGTATCTCCTGTTTATCTGTCTTAAAGCTTTTATTGCATTTAATATGTGCATATAAAACACAATGATGGTTTAGATACTGTAATGCTTTTTTGCTTTATTTGCTAGAGAATGCAGGGAATTCTCTCTGAGAAGCTAAAGGGAAACTGTTGAGATTCTTTCTAGAGTCAGATTGCCTTAGGTCTGAATTGAAGCTTTAAAAACTTTGAGGTGACTTGTCTTCAAGCTTACCCTTGTCCCTTCGTTGCTGTTCTCTTTTGATTGTCATCCCTATTTGAATTTCTGGGATTCCATTCTAGACATCTGTCTGGTGTTTTTAGCTGCCACTCGGTAAGATCCTGGAGTCTAAGCATTGTGGGAGAGTTCCTGGCTCTTCAACATTCTCCTCTTTGTCTTCAACCTTTTCTTCACGTATACCACTGTGTCAGTTTAACTGGGAGGGTGGGAATGTGAGAATAACTGCCCAACACGTTTTCACAATGAAGGCATTTCTGGGTTCTGACCCTCTCTTCTTGCCTTCACCACCATCCACAGCTCAGCAGACTTCTTTTCCTGTTGAGGGTTGAAGGCAGCCTTGCAATACCAGGATCAGAAACTCATCAGGAAAGGAAACTGTCACCAGCGTTTCTTTGCCCAAAGACAAGGTCATTTTAATGAAATGCAGTTCAGGGGTGTAATGAATTTCTGTCACTTTAAAAGTAGCCATACCCACTCCTCTTCTGCAAGCCAGCAAACCTGGAGTTCCCAGTTCCATTCTAGCTGTCTGCTCCCACTGCTCTCAGGAGAGACAGTAGGTCTTCTCCCGTTTCCTCCTTCTCTCTCTCTCTCTCTCTCTCTCCTTCTTTCCCTCTCTCTCTCCCCTTTTGCTCCTTCCCCTCCATAATCCATCTAATAAATGCTTATAACTTTAACTATCTGTCTGGTTTCATATTCCCTGCCACCGCCGTCGCAGCCGCTGCCACCATTTGCCGCCATTTGCCGCCATGCGGTCTCCCGCGCAAGCTGCTGGGGACCCGCGCGTGGTCATGTGCCACCCATGGGGACCTATAGCAGCTGCGGGGACCCCCCATTATTAATTAAAACAACAAGGGGGTCTTCAGCGAGTCCCTAATCTTTGCCTGTTACCACTGAAAATACTGTGATTTGTTGATGTTTTGGTGTTTTCAGGTAAAACGAAAGCCTTTTGTGCTGTTGGGAAGTATACACTTGAGCATAAGTTGAGTTTTTCAAACTCAAAATATCACTAGGAGAAAATAGAGGAGGATTTGTCATATAATCTTGGATTAGAGAAAGGCTTTCTGATGCAAGACACAACCTCAGATCCTCATAAGCTATAAGGAAATGTTTTAATCTCCCTTCTCCTTTTATGTTTCTTTCTCTATAGATTTTCCATACACATATATATGTCTTAAACTAATACTTTATAATATACTAAAAGCAAATGGCGGAGAAAAAATATTTGCAATGCATAAGATTGGGAGATTTTTATGTACAGTCTAAAGCTCAGAGGCTGGGAAATTTTTTTATATGTAATAAAGAAAGAAAACAAAAAGTGGGCAGTTGACATAAAAAAAAACAAAACAAAACACTATCAATAGAGCCTCAACATCAAAATGCCCCTTATCTCACTGGTAAGAACTTTATATGAAAGCAGGACACTGTTTTTACTTGTCTCCTTGACAACGGTCAGTACTGAAAAGGCTCTGGAAAATCCCCCCTCACAAGTGTCATAGGTCAGGTATAAACTGGCACAGTGCTCTGAGATGCACTTGTTCTTCCTACCTTAGAGCAGTGGCTCTCAGCCTTCCTAATGCTGTGACATTTTAATACGGCTCCTTGTGCTATGGTCACTCTAATCATACAATTATTTCGTTGCTACTTTGTAACAGTAATTTTGCTACTTTTATGAATTGTAATATAAATATCTGTGTTTTCTGATTATCTTAGGGTGGCTTCTGTAAAAGGGTCGCTGGACCCCCAAAAGGGGTTGTGACCCACAGGTTGAGAACTACTGTCTTAGAGTGTTGTTTGGTGACATCAATCAAAGCTGTATAGTTACAATCAAGTCATTTTAGTTTTATAAGTTGGTACCATGAGTGCACGGGAAATGTATATAAAGATTTTTACAAAAATATAACAACTACTTTTCAGAGCAAACACTGAAAGCGATCTCAGCCACAGTGCAGGCTGGATTACACATATGTTTTGTTGTCTCTCATGGCTCCATGGAAGGAAGCGGGGGACTCTCAACACAGACACAGGAAGACTGCACCCGGGAGATGGCTCGGTGGGGAAGGTGTTTGCCGCACAAGCAGAAGGATTGGTGTTTGAGCCTCAGCACCCACATGAGATCCAGGCATGACCCCACAAATCTGCAACTAAGTAGAGGCAAAAATGGCAAGCTCCAGGTATAGTAATGGACCTTGTCTAAAATAAATAAGTAAATATGAAGGGCCAGCTAAATGGCTCAGTCTCATCAGCTAAAAGTTTTTGCTGCACAAACATGATGACCCAGGCTCAATCCTTGGAATTCACAATAGAAGAAAATACCAACTCCTAAGGGTTGTCCTTTGACCTTCACATACATACCATGGCACACATATAATCATACTCTATTACACACACACACACACACACACACACACACACACACACACACACACTAATAGCATATATAAAAAAAAACAAGGTAGATAGTGATGGAAGAAAGGTCGATGGTGTTGGCCTCCGTAAGTACCAGCACAGGCAAGGTACCCCTTATATCCATTCACACATAAAAGAAAGTTTACCAAGCAATATTGTCAGGTATGAACATCAGAACACGAAGAACATAATTTGTACATCTCCACTTGTATAAAGACATGGGGTGAGTTTGTTGAGCTTACATTGGTCAGATGGCATTCGAGAAACTGCTGGTCGATGGCTTTAGAAGTCTGACCTGGGAAAGGCCCTGATTTCCTCATTTTAAATCATATCATTATTGGAAATATTTTAAGACCAAAGACTATGCGTTTTTTTCTAAGCACAGAAAGTTAGCACCATTACAGAAAAGGGCCGCAATGAGGGTTAGTGTGCATGTATGCCATGTTCCTTGTTGAACAACCTTTAGCTTGTTAAAGCATTCGACACGGGAAGAGGCGTGTGAATCAATGAGCAGATGAAGTGTTGGCTGCTGGTGTGAGATGTGTAACTGAGAAGATGCTTCTGATAGCCCTCCAAATGCTAGTCAGCTTAGCAGGCCCCACTGCTCATGCTGACCAGACAGCAGCTGATTTTGCTGACTTGAAAGCGGACTTCCGCTTTGGTGTGAGCTGAGAAGAGGTCGCAGAGGAAGTGGATGTCTTGTTGTGCATGAATTGTGACATTTTGGAAATCAAGAAACTTTGTTCTGGGAATTGATGGTTTTGTCTTGGCCTGGCCTCTGCTTAGCACGGAGCCTTCTAGTTCTCTTTTTTATTTCTTTCTAGACCGTCTTTGTAAAATGTTGACTGATGACTATTTAGCTTTCTAAATTTATGCACTTTAAAAGAAGAAAGGAAACTAAAAAAAAACTTAGAATTAACACAACATTCCACATTTTAAAAAATATATTAACATTTGTTTTTGAGTAATAATTCCAATGATAGATAAGTTGCCAAGTGGGTCACTGTCCAGTAGTAGCCATGGTTTTGGCTTCTCTGAGCTAAGATTTTGATGATCTGGGGAATTCTTTACTTTTTGAACTCTGATTTCTTCCATTGCTGGTATTATTATTATTATTATTATTATTATTATTTGGTTTTTTGAGACAGGGTTTCTCTGTGGCTTTAGAGCCTGCGCTGGAACTAGCTCTTGTAGACCAGGCTGGTCTCGAACTCACAGAGATCCACCTGCCTCTGCCTCCCGAGTGCTGGGATTAAAGGCGTGCGCCACCACCGCCAGGCTGCTGGTATTATTATACAAGCTCCGGAACACCCATGAAGGTTTGGGGAGATAGATGGCTCAGTTGGTAAAGTGCTTGCAGCACAAACACGAAGGCTCCAGTTCAGGCCCCAGAACCGACATTAAAAGCCAGACATTGTGGTGCGTGCTTGTAATCCAAGCACTGAGATGTTAGAGACGGGCAGGTCCCTGAGACTCACTGGCCAGCCATCCCAGCCTAAAGTTGAGCCTCCAGGCTAGCAGAAAACCTCTGCCTCAAAAACCAAGCTAGAAGCTTTGTTTGTCATAGCCAGAACCTGGAAACAACCTAAAAGCCCCTCGACCGAAGAATGGATAAAGAAAATGTGGTACATTTACATAATGGAGTACTACACAGCAGGAAAAAATAACGACAGCTTGAATTTTGCAGGAAAATGGATGAAACTAGAAAACATTATTTTGAGTGAGGTAACCCAGACACAGAAAGACAATTGTTACATGTATTCACTCATAGGTGGTTTTTAAACATAAAACAAAAAAAGCCAGCCTACAAACCATAATCATAGAGAACTTAGACAACAATGAGGACACTAAGAGAGACTTACATAGACCTAATATACATGGGAAAGTATAAAAAGACAAGATCTCCTGAGTAAATTGGGAGCATAGGGACCTTGGGGGAGGGATGAAGGGGGGAGGGGAGAGGCAGGGAGGGGAGCAGAAATAAATGTAGAGCTCAATAAATATCAATAAAGAAAAAAACTTAAAAAAATACCAAGCTAGCCGGGTGGTGGTGGCGCACGCCTTTAATCCCAGCACTCGGGAGGCAGAGACAGGCGGATCTTTGTGAGTTCGAGACCAGCCTGGTCTACAAGAGCTAGTTCCAGTGCAGGCTCCAAAGCCACAGAGAAACCCTGTCTCGAAAAACAAAAACAAAAAACAAACAAACAAACAAAACCAGGCTAGAGTAGGACTGGAGAAGACTCATGAGGTTTATATATCTAGTTCCACAAGGATACTCGCTACACATGCATGCCCATGTACACACGAACATGTACATACACACAATGCACCCAATAAGGTTTTGGCTTGTCATTCTATCTCTTAATAGATGGGTGTTACACAGAGCCATTTTGCATCAAATTTCATCTTATTCATTTAGATAGATAGATAGAGAAATGGTTACCCAGTGATGCCAGGAATATCCTACTTTAAATAGAATGTCTGCAAGAAGCTACATTATGGCCTGACTATTTATATTGAAATCTCCAACAAGGTTCCCAAGTGAGTGTGGGGAGGCCATGCCCTTGCCAGGAAAACCATCGTGTACTGGTGTCTGACTATGGCTTATCTGCTGGACCTGGCCAGCTTATTTTGATATATACATCGATTATGTGGAACACAGAGCCCTGGGCTGGGAACACCGGTCGGGAGAGCAGCCTGCTCATCCAGGGATTAGCTGAGCTTGGTAGCTGGACTGTGAAAGACCATTCATCAACAGGTAGAACAGGGCTGCCCTGGCACATAGCCAACAGGACTTCCGTTAGGCCCAGACAAGTGGAGGAAGCGGCAGTGATGTTGCCCTGCATTGTCTCATGAGGAACGCACATGCGAAGAAAAGCCACTTCCTACCCCACTGGCCTGTCCCCAGCCCTCTTCTGCAGATACACAGGGAAGGGCAGAACCAGTTAGTCAAGGCGGCTCCCTCTGCCACAGATGATGAGCTGGCAGCCACATGGCAGGGTGAAATATATTTAGGACAGAGGCAATGAGGCTCCCTGGGGTGATGGTTCTGGTTCTGTTTGCTGGACTGGGTGGCGTGTTTGTCTGGCAACATATATGAGGAAGAAGCTGCTCTTGGAAACCAAAGCAGTATTCTTATGAGGTCATCTTTCCTGTGTGCTCGATCGATGGCCTTTAATCGGGGACTTGTTGATTAAATTAAGGAGGGGGGGTAACTGCTCACAAAGTGGAGCTCACTGCTTCTTTTTCACCCCCCTCTTGGACCACTTATGATATAATGGTATGCAGTTCAATAATGCAGGGGTCTAGCCTACAAGTGAATAAATATTCATGTAGCAGAAGTCTTCAGTTGTGCTGTAATAAATGATTTTGGAGCCCACCACTTTAGCATCTGAATCATGGGTTCTCCCACTCTCATCTTACTCTAAGGAGTGATGCTCAGAAGCAAGGAAACCCGAGATACTGCGACGATGTAAGGCAAATGCCTTGAAGTGTTCCTATTGGAAAGCTTAACAAGTAGATACAACAAAATAAGAGTTTAGAGCTGGTGAGATGGCTCAGTGGGTAAAGGAACCTGCTGCCAAGCCTGAGGACCTGAGTTCAATCCCTGGGACCCACATGGTCGGAAGGAGAGAACAGACTCTTGCAAGTTGTTCTCTGAACTCCACACTATGCCTTGGCACCAGAATGCATTCTCCCTTGCACAGGTTTGTGTGTGTGTGTGTGTGTGTGTGTGCGCGCGCACGCACACACACACACACGTAAAATTTACATTTTTAAAAATAAGAGATTTCAGAAAAATAAAAACATTTAAAACAAACTACCACTATAGACATTTAAAGGAAGGATAGGATTTAACATAATTAACTTTCTATTCCAGATAATATCATGATTTGATTACTTGTAAATTATTCTTCTGCTCATGCCATGCCCACTTCTCTCTTTGCAGTATGATAAATAAATTTGTTTTCTATTTTTTTTAAAAAAAATCATTTTAAAACATTACTTATTCTTTAGTATGGAAAGACCCTGACTTGGAGGGTCGTGCCCACAGGTGCTTTGCTTGCAAACAGTTTGTTCAGTCTCTGGGTTCATCTCAGCCTCGCATTGCTCTCACTTTGAAGTCATCTGACTTGTCTGTTGAAGGGAGTATTTGTCCTCTGAGTTTTCCCTCGGGCTACGGAGGGAAATAAATAACAGAAGAAGCAGTGGAACACGCTCTGTGTTGGTGTCAGAGACCGTTGGTTTCATCCGCTCCGGCTCCGTTTGCTTCGCCAAGTCATGACTTCAGCGTTGACGTGAAGGTGCTGGGCAGATGACTCAGGTGTTAAACTGCTTACCCTGCAAGCACAAGGGCTTGAGTTTTGCCTCCAGTAACCAAGTAAAATATACAGAGATGGCGGTGCCCAAGTGTAACTCTAGCACCGGGGGTTGGAGATCCATGGATCCTTGGGGCCTGTTGGTTAGCAAGCCTAACTCAGTCTGCAAGCCCCCGGGAGGCAGTAAATGACCCTGTCTCAAAAATAAAAAGGTAAATGAGCCACGAGGAACAACACCTGAAGTTGACCATTGCCCTCTGTGTGTACCCACATACATGAACACACACATGGAGGGGGCCCGGGGAAGCCCATAGGAGTTCCTCATCTTGTGAATCTTCACACCTGGCTCATCTCCAGATTGACTCTTGTGATGCCCACTGGCTATGTCAACTTGTTGAACCTGAGTCTCTGGCTTCCCTCTCTGGGTGTGCTAAGCTGTTTCCCCTCTTCTCCCTCTCACCTCTCCTCTTCTACCTCACAAATCCTAGGGCTGCAAGCCAACAAAGTCAAGAAACGTGTCGTTGTAAGAACATTGGATGGGAAGACGACACCCTGGCTTCCAAACTCAGGCTAGTGTTTCTTGTACAGAAACTGAATACATGGAGCCTGAATCAGTGCCAGGGCAGCGGATTTGGGGACAAAACACAATCGACTATTGCAAAATCAAATCCCTGTTTGCTGAACACAAGGCTCTGAGTTGGAAGGCAGGGCTGTCTCCAGTGAGGGGGCCCTGACCACACCTACTATACCACAGAGTAGAAAGAGTGGTTTATTGATTGGCATATGACCCTTGGCCAGCCAGAGACCAGATCAACTGTTCAAGCTTGTATGGCCCCTTCTTACAGTTTGACTGTAATCCTTCTCCACAGATCTGCTGACAGGCTTACTGTTTTGTTTATGGGGGTTGGTAGATTGCCTCCAGTTGAGGTAATAGTTCATTCCCAGTTTATGACATATTACTATTTTACATATTCCAGGTCTTCAGCCTGCAGAGTTCTAATGGTTTTTGGAGACTCTGAACCAAAAAATACTAAATGCAGATGCCTGAGACAGTGAGGATTTTTGTTGTTTTGAATTTTGCTTTGAAGTAAAAATCTGTGTATGTGGTGTGTATGTGTGTGTGTGTGTGTGTGTGTGTGTGTGTTTCATTGTTCCCATGCTTGTGTGCATGAGCCTGTGGAAGCCAGAGTTTGGCGCACATGTCTTCCTTGTCTCTCTCCATCATATATGGTAGGGTTTCTTGGTGTAGTCCAAGCTGTCCTGGAACTCCCTCTCTAGATCAGGCCTTGATCTCAGAGATCCACCTGCCTCTGTCTCCCAAGTTCTGGGATTAAAAGTGTGCGCCACCACTGCCCAGCTATCCATCTTATATTTTGAAACAAGCTCATTGAATCTTTAGTTTACTGTAGGCTGGCTGTCCAAAGAAGCCCCAGGGAACTGCCTGTCTCTGCTGCCCCAGGGCTGGGTTTACAGGGGCATGCCACCCCGCCTGTCTTTCTATGTGCATGCTAGGAATCTGAACTTGGGTCTTCATGCTCATGTGGCAACTGCTTTACCTACTGAGCCGTGTTCCCAGCTCCAGAATTCATTTTAAAGCTACCTTCGAACTTTTCATTTCCCAGATGATGAAGACATGTTGGACCTTAGAACCTTCTGCATTAATCTCATCTTTTGCCTAGGAATTCCAAGAAGTATGGGTGAACGAAATATGGCTTGCGCAATTTCAAAGAAGAAACAACGTGGGAATTCTGAGAGGATCATTTTTCTCCCTTGCCAGGAATTTCACTTTTTGGGGATGCTCCCAGAGACAGTAAATTGCACTGGTAAAGCCTGATGGATTACTTCACAACCAGGGGCAAATGGAGGAAGTGACCCACGGTCTCCTCTCTCCTTTCTATTCTAATTTCATCTTTGCCTCCCTTACAAAGTCTCCCATGATTTCCTCCTACTCCCAATTTCCTCTGTAATTGGTCCGGAGCGCCTTTCCCAAAAGCAAGTCAAGAAATATGTTTAGAAGGTAACAGAAAGGTCTGAAGATGTTAGGAGTGGGGACAGATCCAGGGTTGTGTGATAGGACTTTGTTTCTGCTCTTTGACATTGCAGAAAGCCATGCTGTTTTTCCTAAAGGGACTTCTTTATTGCTTGTCTTTTTAAAAAAATGTCTTATGTGTCTGTACATGTGATTCTCTCTCTCTCTCTCTCTCTCTCTCTCTCTCTCTCTCTCTCTCTGCATGGGGACAGTGTGCTTGTGCTATAGCAAGTGTGTAGATGTCAGCGAACAACCTCTGGAAAATCTTACTGTTGTTTTTCTGCTGTACACTAGGGTAGCTGCTCCCGAATTTTCAGGAATTTTCCTCTCTCCATCTTCCATCTCCTTGCAAGAGCATAGATTATAGAGATGCAGGTTTCTGCACTTGGCTTTTCCATAGGCTCTGGGAATTTGGATTTAAATCCTCACCCTTCACCTACTGAGCCACCTCCTAGCTCTATTGCTTGTCTTTATTGTTATTATTGTTTTTGCCTTTTCTGATTAGGTGACTGTGAAGCAGTATGATCACTCGGAAAGGCACAGCCAAGACTCCAGAATGAATTCATTTTTCAGTTCAGGCCGCATTACATAGTAATGGGCAAATCATGAGGTTTTTCTGAGTTTGGGTACAAACATGGGAACGAGAAGTACACAGAGTTAGAATAGTGTCCGGCTAGGAGTGTCGGGTGTGTCCTCGCAACACACACTGCTCCAGTGCCCAGGTTTTGCCCTTGGCCTGCAACTGCAAGATCTGAATAACAAATCTGCCCCTTTTTGAGAGCCTCAGAGACATGGCATGTTCTGAACATCGTCATTCTCGGCAGAGAGAGAGGCCCACATGGGGACAGATTAACAGCAGCAACAAGATCTTACTTCTCTGGCTATTGCTACAGCTGTTACCAATATCTCAAGCCACAGAAGAAGAAGAAGAAGAAGAAGAAGAAGAAGAAGAAGAAGAAGAAGAAGAAGAAGAAGAAGAAGAAGAAGAA
Organism: Dicrostonyx torquatus; assembly: GCA_028555095.1. Lineage (NCBI taxonomy): Eukaryota > Metazoa > Chordata > Mammalia > Rodentia > Cricetidae > Dicrostonyx > Dicrostonyx torquatus. Next base: position 4,194,840 of record JAQHUG010000112.1, read on the forward strand.
GAAGAAGAAGAAGAAGAAGAAGAAGAAGAAGAAGAAGAAGAGAGAAGTGGGGGTTGGCATTAAGCACACCTGCCAAGGTCTATAAAAACTGTACAACAGGTATAGAAAATTTCTCAGCAAGAAATTTCCCTATAACCTAAATAATTTGTTAGGGCTTTAAAAAGGTTAAAAAATCAAAGGAAGGAAGAAAGGAAGGAAGGAAGAGACAGAGAGAGAGAAAATATGTTCTTTGCTTGACCCAATTGCCATGTTAAATGCCTGCTCCTCACTCATTTTTATTACCAGGCTAAACACAGCCTGTTTCAATGAAAGCCCTTTATAGCATATAATAAAATGAGTTCATGACTCATTTTCCTCTTATTATCCTTCAATTGCTCTAGCTCTCGGTACTGTTGAAAGTGGACATTAGGCCCCAGAAGCCAGAACATTACGGAGTACAATTGATGATAATACTTAACACCCTAAAGCGCCCAGACCTAGAAACACTGTCACCTAACCTCTTAGTCTTGGCTGAGTCTCCAAACCTCAACTCCATTTCTTCCCTCCTGTGAAATAGGGAGTTCCTCTCTTCTCTTCCATTCAGCACCCCTCCTGATCTGTAAGTGGCACAGGCCCTACTAAGTTAGCATCAACAATTTTCCTTTAACACACGTGGTGGGGGAGGGGGAGTTTAAACACGGCTAAGTTTAATATTGCTGGAAACAACTGGACAGTCACTAAAACAATTCCTTCAGAGAGTCACTGCAGATGCTCTTGTTTTTGGATGACTGCCAATAATTATGTTATAATTTAATCCAAAGATAGGGTCGGTCCCAAACCATGTGCTTGCTTATTGCACGGATTACTGTCTGTCTCCAAATACCTTCCACTTCCTCAAGGTAGGTTACAGGCCCTCATTATGACATTTTATCTTGATTCCTTGAAGTAACAGGTGAAAATCAGAATCAGTGGGTTCCAGAAAAGCCATCTTAGGGGCATAAACAACACTGGCTTTGGTAACTTAAGGTAAGTCACTTCACAAGTAGAAAGTAAAAGTTTTCCTTTGTAAGGAGCACAGGGCTTTCTCTCTGAAGCAGCAAGCTCTTTATAGATCTCGTGGCCCTTATGGGCTGGGAATGCAGCTGTGCTAATCACAAGTAGAGTCCCCAGCTCCTACTCCCCGCCCCCAAGCAACTTGTGTAAATCCTCTGTTGCTTCACTTCCCTGTTAGCCAAACGAGTTTATTTCTAGCTAGTTCTGCAAATTGTTGAGAGGATGAAGAAAGCATCATCATAAAATACTTACCAAAGGGCTGTATTAGATGCTCATAAAGTTGGATTTGATGCCTAACTCACTGTCATATGGCATGCACTTTTCCTTTTTATTTATTTATTTATTTTTTTGGTTTTTCGAGACAGGGTTTCTCTGTGGCTTTGGATCCTGTCCTGGAACTAGCTCTTTTGGAACAGCTTTATTTTGGTTTATCAAGACAGGATTTCTCTGTAGCTTTGAACTACAGTCTGCCTTGGAACTCACTCTGCAGACCAGGCTGGCCTCGAACTCACAGAGATCCTCCTGCCTCTACCTCCCAAGTGCTGGAATTAAAGGCATGCACCACCACCGCCAGGCTTCCCTTTTTATTCTTTTTTGATGCTGGGATTGAATCCTTATACATGCTGTGTGCAGGCTCCACCACCTCGGTACACCCCCAGTCCTGGGATGAGTGCTCTGATATATGAACTAGGTCAACCCTCACAACATGATTGAGCCAGTCTGGCTGCTACTGTCCTGAGCATGAATGGGAAAATCAGTGAAAAGGAGTCACGGCCATCTTCCACATCTGCCTGTAAAACCTATTTCCGGTCTTCCCAGTAGAATACGCTTCCTGTACGAGTCTGCGTTCTGCGAGAGCATAAGGAGGGCTCGGAAGGCATCGGACTGCTGTTCGTCTGTCTTGTTGCTGAGAACCCCGACAGAAGCAGCGCAAGGAAGCCAGGGTCCATTTAGATTTATAGTTCTGCAGTACAGTTCATCTCGAAGGCAGCGAGAGCACAAAGCTGTTGCTAACACGACATCTATAGCTGGGAGTAGGCAGATGGATGCTGGTGCCCAGCACACTTTGTCCTTTTCTTCAACCACAGAATGGTGCCATCCACACCATTTAGGTAAGTTTTCCTACCTTAATTAATCCAATCTAGAGACCGCCTCATAATATGCTTCTCCCCTGGGTTACCCTACTTCCTGTCAAGCAAGTTGACAGTGAATTCACACTGCTTGTGTTTGTTCTGCCACCAAAGGCAGCCCTTTGCCCCCAACCTTGTCCACGAAGGATGGAGCTATCCTTCCGAATATTTTTTCTTTTTAAGTCTCGGGTCGTAGAAGTCCATCCACTTGAGAGCTATTTATTAGTGGTTAAGTGAATAAGAAACTTAATGTTTGGTTCTAAAAGTAACACTGTCACATCTTAGATGGTATATTAATACTAGAGGTAGCACAAGGGGTAGATTAACAGTGAAGATCTTTCCTATAATTGAAAAAGTGGAACGAGAAATTTCACTGAGGTCAACCTCAGTCCTCGAACTGAATTTGGCTTTATTGTGATAGAAAAATAAAAAATAAATAAAACTGAGCTTCAGAACATGTGGTAAGAATTTAAAATGATGGAAACACCACTTTCTCAGAAGGTTGGCTTCCTGGGTCCAAAAGTTAACTAGCTCTGATTTTTATCCTTGGATAAATTACCATGGAAAAGCTTGTTTGCTTTTTTTTTTAATGATCACAAATGAGCACCAAGGGACTCTGAGTGGGATATCTGGAAGCCTTAGGATTTCGAGCATCCTATAGAAATATCACTAACTTAATGACCTGCTATTTGGAAGTAACTCAGTTGGGACAGGTGGATCTTTAGCAGCCCTTTGAGCAGCTATTATGGAGAGCAGAAAGGGAAAGGAAGAACAAGAGGAATTGTTGGGAGAATTGATCAGTAGCTCTAAGTGAGACCCTTCCCATATCTCCTTTCATCCTCCTGACCTCCTAATGTGCTCACATCCTTCTAGGCCATCTCATGGACCCCAGCAATAGCCCATGCCTCTCTTGCTTCTCCAACTCCACCCATCTTTGGGAAGATGCGTGTCACATGGGTTTGATAAGCATGATTGTCTTGTGGGCCCAGCCACACGATATGTGCTTCTCATGTTTCGAGTTCCATCCTTCATTTCTCTGGCTGCACCCCATGCTCTGGCCAATCTTCTCCTAACCAGAACCTGTAGGTTCCACTTTGGCCTTCTTATTCTTACCTTGACCATGGCTGGGGTGCTATTGCCACAGCCCAATGAAGACAAGCTATTCCAGAGGAGTTAAGCGGTGTTCAAGGCCACATAGCAAGTTGGAAACCGGAGTTTTCTAATTTCTAGTTTATGATTTAGTTGAATCTTCATTCAAATATATTGTACAGTCTCCTCCCAACTCACTCTATCCCTTCTCTCTCCTGTTAGTTCCCCTCCCCCTCAGACACTTTCACTTTAGCAGCAATGCCCCTATGCTTCCTCCATTTTATATATCTTTATAAAATCCAGGAAGCACAAAGAGAGAAGACACGATATTTCTCTTTCTGAGTCTGCCTTAGTTTGCTTAATAGATTATCTCCAGCTGAATCCATTTTCCTGCAAATGACATAACTTCATTCTTCCTTGTGTGGAGCTAGAATGGGACTCTCAAACTCATGTGTCCTATCAGTAACTTTATCCATACTAATGTGCACAACTCATTGTGAATCCAAAATTCATGATCTCAAAGCTAGACTCCACACAACACAGCAACACACGCGGTTGAATCCTTCTCCAAGGTGCCGATTTCATCAACTCTCTCTGTGTTTTGGGTTTGGATGGTACCAGAAACTTAACTCATGGGGATGAGACACAACTACACTGGGAGCTGCTACGACTTTTTGTTTAGGGGAGAAAACACTTCTGTGAACAAATATGAACCCAAATACACCAATAATGAAGAACTGGACAAAAGAACCTGGCTTCCAAAGATCCCTAAACTGAAAAGAAACAGTGACTATGAATTCCTCTACCGGCGACTTTTATGTCTCCAGTCCTCACATCTGTATTCTTACTTCCAAGTTAATATATGTCATCCCTTGAACTGAGGTAATTTTCTTGACAGTTTTATTCAGCCAGCTCATCTTCCTGAGAAAATGGGATGCATCAGGATGGCACTGGTTTATCCAATGAAGGTAGCTAATAGCCTGAGGCGAGTCCTGAGAAACCGGAGTGGTGCATGTGTGAGCGTGTGTGTTTTCTCAGCCTGGCCATGACGTGTCATCAGTGGGTGTCTCCACACTTCCCTTTGATTCTTTGATCCACCTGGTTCTCCCAAGAAGGGGAATGTGTGGCTATGTGTGTTAGACTCTCCATTCATGGTTGGGCGTGGAAACTGTGAGCTTGACCATCCAGAAGAGGAGTGTTTTGAAGCAAAGCCTTTGAAAAGCCCTGTGTCCTTGGGTGAATGACTAGACGTCACTCAGTGTGTTTCTAGAGCTATACAAATGCGGATGATGGTCGAGCTTCCCAGCCTTAGAGTAGAAAGTAATCAAAGAATGATTATTTAAACTCCCCATCTCCACTATGGATAGGGAAGACGTGGTAGGTTTCTAACAAGTGTGGGCTTTCTTTTTCTTTCGAAATCCAACAGAGATAAATGTTTCCTAGTCCTCAAATGTAAATACATGCCAGGAAAACCCCATAGCTGTCTCACAGCATCATGCAGACAGAAGTAGAGCTACCCATGCCGTAGCCAACCAACTATCTCACTCAGCGAGGAGACCTTGGAGACAGACCGCTTTTCTCCTTGCGATGTCTTAACTAAGGGAGCTTATGGAAAAGAAATGAATAGACTTTTTTTTCCCAAAGTGTTGCCAGGGTGTGGGAACAAAACAGGATGGATACAAAGAAAAAGGAACACTAAAATCAGCCAGATTCCAAACCAAAATATTTTCGGAATTGCTTGTTTCGTTTGAGAAGTAGAGGAGCTATTTGTGAGACACTCGGGACCTGTTTCCAGCACAGCAAGACTAAGCGTGTGGCTCTCCATTTGGCCCTGGCATTTTCATGCTGGCTGCAGGTCACTTAACAGGGAGAATGCTTGTTCTTCTCTCCCCAAACACACATCTCTGCCTCCTCCCTTGCCCTGCTTTGCTTCCCTCACTGAGTGCCCTGTTCCCTCTTTGTTTGCGCTAATGTAATAACCTGTCCCCAGGGAGTGCCACTAAACATAACCTTAAATAGTCAACAACATAATCAATTATTTTCACTGGCGGAACGGCTTGTTTACTTAATCTCTCTTTTAGAAACAGTCATTTCTAGAAAGGCATTTAATACCTTACTTATTTTGACAGCATCAGGAAACTCCATTGTTAATCAGAAGCATGGTAAATCAAACAGACGTACGTAAAAGCAACAGCCGAGATCTGTCAGCCGGGTCGACTTTTACAGCATAAAGCTGTAAAAACATTTTATAAGGACAAGTCATTTAGGGTCTGGGAAACTCACACCGAATGACAAAACTTAGTCCAGATGAGTCCAAAGGCAGAGTCACATTTGCCCAAATTTGTTTTAACCCACCCTGTTTGTAGGAAGAGATTTCAGAATGAATGAATTTATAGAAACAAGAAAGCGCTGAATTCTGAATCACGAAGTGCATTTGGTCGATTTATTTTGACAGGTGCCATTTAGCGTTAATGATTCAAACACCACTTTGTAGGGATCCCGAAAGTCCTCCACATGTGATTTATGAGTGCCGTGATAAAACTCTGGCCATACGAGCTTTACTGTATCTTAGTGGTTAAGTCGCCATTAAGCAGTCATTCTCCAGGTTCTACATCAGGAAGCAGCAGAATGCTGGGCTCCTCTACTTGACAATTAGAGGTTTTAAAAATTGCATTTATTTGTTTTGTGCACCCGTGCATATATGTGTATGAATGTGCATGTGTCATGTTTGGAAGTCAGAGGAGAATATATCACAGTCCGTTCTCTCCTTCTGCCATGTTCAACAAACTTGCAGCAAGCGCCCTCTCTTGCTGAGCCATCTCATTGGCCCATTTGCAGTGTTTTTTTTTCTTATTTGTTTGTTGGTTTTGTATTTTATCATATTTCTTGTCTCAGGTTTTTTTTTCTGTATAAGGAATACTGAGATCGTATTCACTGTGTAATTACCCAAGTTCTGGCCTCAGTTTTTGACATGACTGTCACAGGTCAAAGAACCTCCTTAATATCGGTTGTTGTCCAAGACTGACAAATTAATAAAGATGTTTCTGCTAAGAGAATTAACATCTGGAAGGAACTTTAAGATCTCTTTATTAAAGACCTCTTCCGGAGAGAGAAAATGGTATGCCTTGCGAGATAAATGAGCAGACTAACTGGGAGGTGCTGGCATACTCTTTAATCCCAGCACTCGGGAGGCAGAAGCAGGCGGATCTCTGTGAGTTCAAGGCCAGCTTAGTCTACAAGAGCTAGTTCCAGGACAGGCTCCAAAGCTACAGAGAAACCCTGTGTTGAAGAAACCAAAAAAAGAAAAGGAAAGAAAAAAGAGCAGACTATAGATTTCAAATACTGTACAAGGCATTGAAGAGTTAAAAAATAGCAGAGGGATACACTGATCTCCAGAAAGGCACACATCACTAGACAGACTATAATGCAGTGATGAAAGAGGTAGTAAAAAGATGGTGGATGGAGCTGTGAGGAATTTAGAGGCTGCCTAATTGGCTGATTGTCCACTTGAGAAGAAAGCCTCAATTGAGAAACCGCCTAGATCGTGTTGGCTCATGGGCATGTCTGTGGCAGATTGTGTGTTAACGTAGGAGGGCTCAGTCTATTGTGGGCAGTACCACCCCACAATGACTGGGCATTTTTAGAACCCCACGTATTTACAACCCAACTTAGTGAAGAAAGCATCCAGTTCCCTGAAGATATCGGCCCGTATTGTGTTGCATGCTACAGAAGAACACATAGCTGAAGCCAAGAGGACTGACTGGATCTGTTCTTCATCTCTGTGATAAAATGTCGGATGGAAAAGGTTTAGTGTTGCAGATGTCTTGGACCATATCAGGGCTCTGTTGAGGTCCATTCAGAAAAATCTGTTTCCTTCTGGACAAAAGAATAGATGGAGATTTATCTGATCTTCCCTAAAGACTGAAGCATCCCACCCTACTGCCATCTCTCTTAGGGGTTATTCTATCTGGGCTTGTCAATCACTTGACCATCCCCTGGGAAAGGTGATTCACCCAAAGCCATAGTAAAGATGAGAGGAATAATTACCCCCTTAATTATATAATGCTCTTCATTCTAAGAAATCCCTCCCTTGGTGCAGTGGATTATGGGGCTGTTGCCAGGCAGTTAAGTCCGCCTATTTTTCTGAGTCCTAGCTTTAGAAAAGCGTAAGTTTTCTTCTTCTCTCCTAGCTCTTTCTTTGGGATGTGTCCCAAAGCTTCAGCATGGCTTCTCCAGCCCGTGGGGCTTTCTCGCTGTTTCTCTAACACTACCCCACTTTCACTACGTGATGGCTTGCTGCCCTCCACACTGACCGTGGCAGCTTAACTAATTGAAAGGGCAGGGCTTTCTCTCTTCTTCATCTTCCTCCTTTCATGCCCTGTTGTTTTTCTCTCAAACTCTTGAAAAATGTCCTTGAACATCCTTCTAAATCTGTTTTAAGGTTTTTGTTTAAGTCATCTTCTCAAATGTGTATGAGTGTTTAGCCTGTATTTCTGTATGTGCACTGTGTGTGTGTGCTGTGTTCACATATGTGCACCCGTGTGTGTGTGCTGCGATCATGTATGTGCATTCCATGTGTGTGTGTGTGTGTGTGTGTGTTTGTGTGTGTGTGTGCTGATGCCTATAGAAGCCAGAAGAAGGTACCAGATTCCCGGAACTGGAGTTCCAATGTGTCAGTACCAGGAACTGAACCAGGCTCCTCTGCCAAGAGCAACAAGTGCTCTCCAACCGCCTGAGTCTGTTTTTAAATCATTTCATCTCATTAGAAATTTAAAACTCAAGGTCCATTCAGCTGGTAAACACTAGCAGAGTAACTGGTGAGAGAATGTGAGTGGAAAAGTTTAAAAAATTCTGGATAAATTTTTCGCACAGAGGAATAGACTAAGAAAGACACTCAGGCATATTGTTATATTCTATGGGAAAATTAAACAAGATTCTCCCATAAAATCTGTGTATATATTTAGGCTACTGGAGTTTGGTATTATTCACAATGACTGTTGTTGTTTTCTTCAAATTCTTCTCTCATTTTGGCGAATAAACGCCCCAATTTTAAGGCTGACTGTTGTACACTTTTACTGTCTTTTGGTATTCAAGAAACTATTTTCAATTTTTTGTTGTTTCTAAATACTAAGTAATCATTAGTGCCTCCCAAGACTTTAAAATTGAGGTCAGAAAAGTTTTTAACATCTGTAATCACTTGCTTTCCTCTACTGGCCCAAACATAAATGCCTCTTTATTTTTTTTTTTTTTCCAAAAGGGAGAAGGGAAAAAAAAATCTTCTAATAAATACCTAGCTGATTTGAAACTGTTTGGAAAATCAATTGAGAAATTAAAATGATAGATAATCACAGTGTAGCGCTAAGATGTTACATTAACATTCATATTTTTAGAAGAGGGTTGCATTTTAAATATGGCAATAATTATCATATCATAGGGAAGACAGCCTATATTTTTTTAATTGAAGTTGCACCTGAGGCCTTCAGGGGAGGGGACCCTGATGCCGGAAAAATTATCCTCATTGAGGGACTACACACGTGGCCCAAGAAAGAGTAAGTGTTTAAAGGGGTCAGGACATATCAACTGGTTACATGGAAACTGAGGTAACTCTTGCAGCATCACCCTTAACTTCTACTGACAGCCACAGACCGAGCATGCTCAGCTCTCAGTGTGCAGCTCATAGTCTGAGACAATACCTACCGTACTGGTCTATTCCTAGTCTTCCATTTAGGTTTATGTCTTAAATTTGCCCTGTGTATTTGGTTCTTTCAAAACACTGGGTTTTATTTTCACCTGTAGAAAAAGAAGAGAAAAGGGAGATGGAAGTGAAACACAGTTTCTTAAACTCTAGCTTGCATGTGTGCCACCCTGGGATCATGTTTAAAATTTCAGGTCTGAAATCAGGAGATCTGTGAGGTGAACCTTTGGGAGTCAGCTTTCCCACTCAGCTCCAAAGTGATGCTTGTGTTGCTGATGCAAGACCTCCATTTGGGGCAATATCAGGTCATGTGCTTCCTCTTTTCTCTGTAAGGAACTTATTCAGATGACCCAGCGATTTCTGTTTCATCGCTGCTGGAGTTGTCCGCAGAGCTTAGAGCATCACTTCTCATCTTGCTTCTCTCACCTCCCTGGAGAATGCTCAGCCTAGGTCTTTTAAATTTTGTTTGTTTATTTGTTTGTGTTTCTTTCAAGACAGGGTTTCTTTGCGTAGCCCTAGCTAGCCAGGCACTCTGTAGACCAGACTGGCTTGGAACTCAGAGTTGTCTCTGTCTCTCTGCCTCCTGAGGACTAGGATTAAAGGCATGTACTACCACCGCCCAGCTTTAGGTTTTGTTTTTTAAAAAGTTCTTTATAGTGATCTTTAACCTAGAAGATAATCAGTTGTCAAGTTTTAATAAAAGCTACAGACTGGGGAAAGAATGAATTGTGACCCGACAAGACAGGTAAGACAGGTCAGTGGGTGAAGATACTTGTCATACAAGCCTGGCAATCTGAGTTTGATCCCTGGAATTCAGGGAAAGGTAGAAGGAAGGGAACGAACTTCACGTTTATCTTCTGGTCTCCATGTGTAAGATATGTACCCTGGCCCCTTCCCTTTCACACACCATGCACATACCCATAGCAATAATGAATAAGAATAAATAAAAGGAAGAAAGGAATGAATGAGTGAATAAATAAATAAATAAAACTCACTTTAGCTGAAGATCACATACTCAGGCTCTCTCTTCAAACCTATCTCTCCAGCCAAGGTTCATGAGATGCATTTTCTCTCCCTTCCCACCATGTGTGTTTGTATGTGTTCATATGTGTGTAGGTGCACGTGCACACATGTTTGTGGACATGCCAGAGGACAACCTTGTCTATAATTTCTCAGAAACCCAACATCTTTAAAATTCATTCCTTTTTCAGAGACAGGGTCTTTCACTTCCCTGGGATTCAAATCAGCAGACTATGTAGAGTGGCCCGCCTGTCTCCATCTCCCAGCACTGAAATTCCTGGGAAGCGCATACCACCCCTTTCTGTGTATATATTTATAGGTTCTAGAGATTTGACTTGGGGCCTCAAGACTGTAAAGCAAGCATTTTACTGGCTGAGGCATCTCCTCGGTGTCCCTATGATGCCTTTTAATTGTCTTGAATATTTGATCAACGCTGCATGATTGAGACCTATTCGCCGTATTTCTGTGCAGCCTTCTGGACTGCTGAATGGATGGAGAAAAGACGGAGCTCTGGCGCTCAAGCTCAGCTGGAGACCTTGACACTCAGCCTCAGCAACAGCACGGCTCTCTTTAAAGTGTAGTGTGTGCTTGTTTATCCATTCCGAAGTACTTGAGTTCAATTCCAGAGTAACAGACATCAGGGCCTCTGCTCTGGAGCTGGGCTGCTTGGTCAGGACATGCCCCTTGGTCTTCAAATGACCTGCTCTGTCTGTGCCTTGGTTTTCTTATCTGCCAAGTAGAGGTAGTTTTTACAGTTGAGGGGACAAAATGATGTCATTCTTGTCAACCGTTGAGAAACCTAGCATAGAGTGAGTGAGTCTTGCAAGGGCCTGCTTACATTGCTGTTCACGTTACAATTTTTGAATCTCATTTTAGACTGTGTATATTTGATTATCTATGAAACATATATAATTCCTGCTGCTGTATACAAAGTATTTTTTTTTTTGGTTTTTTGAGACAGGGTTTCTCTGTGGCTTTGGAGCCGGCGCTGGAACTAGCTCTTGTAGACCAGGCTGTCTCGAACTCACAAAGATCCGCCTGCCTCTGCCTCCCAAGTGCTGGGATTAAAGGCGTGCGCCACCACCGCCTGGCTATACAAAGTATTTTTAACAGTTATGATAACCCCTAGTATTAATAGAACCTTACCCCTTGTAAAATCTTGATAGCTTGTACACTTTAGAAATTTAAACTTAAAAAACTGTATAGACACTATGGAGAACACAAAATTGTGTTACAACAACTGTTCCATCAAAAATGATCTGTCTAGGGCTAGAAACCACTCAGTGGTAAAGTGCTTCCCAGGATATCCAAGGCCCTAAGTTAGATCCACAGCTCAAAAGGAGAAGGGAAGGAGGAGTAGGGACTACTTGGCACAGTACCACAAAGTTATAAAGAGAGGCAAGAGAATTAGAAGGGAGTTCAAAGTCAGGCTGAGGGAGAAGGGTTTACACACAAAAGCCTATTTTCCAGTTCAGAGCTCATCCTGGAATCCCAGCACTTAGGAGACAGAAACAGGATCATGAGTTTGAGGTGAGCCTGGGATACATACCAAGTTCCAGTTCAGAACTGGATACATAGGAAGGTCTGGTCTCAAAACAAATAAACAGACAAACAATTGAATATGTGAATGAATTAATAGAATTTCACAAGGAGAGGATGTTAGCCATCACAGACGTGGGTAACAATTGGGTACTTTCCCCTACTCTATGGCAAAGCAAATAAGAAAATTCAAGTCAGGGAATTACTCCTTTTGTTCTTCCATTTTCTTTAATTTCTAAAGACTGGATTTTAATTTTGCCAAAATTATTCTTTTCTAAGTGCTATTGTTTTCTTGATCACAAAAGTAGCATGTGGAAAGGCAGAGCCTACCCCAGGGACATCATGGGCTACAGAATTATCACTAGGAAGGGAGTAGTAGTAGATCATGGAGGAAGACTACCCTTGTCAATATTTTTTGCTCTCTTGTCACCTTTACATTTTGAATATGCAAATATTATTTAGTAAATTAAGGATTTTTCATAAGTCAAGATGCATCTTAAAATACACATTACATAGTTTGGAGAATTAAAAAATATATATAGAAAGTGAAATTATTCATTTTACTATCATTCACTTGTTATCATATTTATTTTCAGATTCTGAGAATCTTCAATTCCAAGCAGAAACATATTTTTCAAAAACCTGAGATCATGTTACACATACTATTTGAGAAATATCTTACATGTAAAGTAGATAAATTGAGAACACAGTTTCTAATTCCTGCTTTTTTCATTTTTATGTATGCACACCATTAATTAAATCAGCTCTCCAGAGATGAGCATTTTTAACAATTGTGTGATAAATGCATTTATGTTATGTCTTAGTATTGTTTTCTTAATCTAGCTTCCTAGAAGCTCAAATTGATAGGTAAAGACATACATGTGACACTGAGACTTATTGGGCCCAAGCAATGGCTTAGTTGTAAGGGAACCTGCTTGCTGCCAAGCCTGAAGACCCGAGTTGAGTGCCTAACTCCTAAATGGAAGAAGGCGAGGATGCACATGAAGGTGAGAACACACTCCTGTATTCTTCTCTGACCTTCACATGCACACCTTGCTGTGTGCACACACACCTGCACATGCACGCTAAACAAATGGATTCAATTAAACTTTTTTCTTTTTAAAATTGAATGCTTTCTTTCCATTCCTTTTTTCTTTTCTTTTCCTTTCCTTTCCTTTTCTTTTCTTTGAGAGACAGGGTTTCTCCGCATAGCTCTAGTTGTCCTAGAACTCACTTTGTAAACCATACCGGCCTCAAACTCACGGAGATCAGCCTACCTCTGGCTCCCAAGCGCTGAGATTGTAGGCGTGCCTCCTTAAAGTTGAAACTAAAAATGATAGCGGGAGGAGAGAAATGTTGACTTTAGCTCTTGCAGTTCTTCCAAGTGGAAGAGTCGCATTGCGCTTCTTCAAGGACAGGAGCAGAAGGAATCGACCTGTCCTTGCCTCCCATGGTTGGACAGAGTGTGACTGTGTGCCAGGTAGAAAAATGTTAGGGGAGAAGGTGGATCTTGGACATTCTTGGTTGAATTTTAATTTTGTGTCTCTGCTTTCCAAAAAGAAATTTCACGTCTCATCTTTGGAGCAGCTTTCGGAATATTTTTGCTTACCGTCTCATAATGAGTGCCTGCAGCTAATGTTCTTCTTAATGACAAGAGGTGGAAACAAAGGGGGTCAGGACAGCACTTACAATCTCTCAGTCAAGATGACAGCATCAACCCAAGCAGAGGAGAGGAATGGACAGATAGATGTAGACAAGACCTGATCGCAAATCTGTTCTTTTTCCCTCTCTTTTTAACTAGAGGATATTTAAGATGAAAGTGGTGAAATTACTTGTCCAAGATGATTAACAGAATGTGGAATCAAACTAATCTAGACTGTGGTTTGGGGTCGTTCGTACCACACCAGGCAAGTGAGTCCATGTCTGAGTGGGGAGAGTGTCTGAAGACCGGGCACTAGCTGGCTGAACTGTTTTCTCCTCATTCATGTATTTAGGAGTTCCCTCTGGGATAATCAGTGCTTCAGTTTCCCTCTGGGTAGGCTCACACACAAAAGAAAAGGCGCACATACACACTGTTTGGCTAGGACAGTATTGAGATGTGTTTCAAGATGTTCACATCTGAACTGAATGGGAAGCAGACTTCATTCTCTTTAGGTCTGCAAGTAGCAGAAGTTACAGTGTTGTGGCCCCTAACAGAGTGGAGATCCTGGGAAGATTTGAGTTAGCACCCAAGCATTCATCTCTCCTGTGCTAACCTCTGCTTCTGGAAGTCCTCATAGAACCCAGTGGTCTGTTAGAGACAAGGGACAGTCACTGAATTCATTCAGCGTTTTAATCA